>JAKTWT010000065.1:0-132240 GCA_030582155.1 Hansenula lynferdii | reverse complement strand
AAAAAAAAACAAAAAATAAAGAAAAGCTTGAAACAAAAAAAAAAAAAAAAAAAAGAAAGAAAGAAAGAAAAAAAAGAAGAAGAAGAAGAAGAAGAGGAAGAGGAAGAGGAGCAGAAGCAATGGATCGAAAGGATATAAAGGTCAATTGGTTCAAATCACTCGCTTCGTTGTACGGCGGATTATCCTGTGAAATCTGCGTGGAATACGTACATGATGAACCGTGTTAGTCGAGGTATAAGTGATGAGATACAAGATTTGAACTTCTAATGATTTTGAATTCCAATTTGTCGATCCATGTTCTTTCGTGCATTTAAATGAAGAATAAATTATTGTCTGTCTATTTTCTGAATTGGAACTCCAGAGATGTGATTGTCATGTTTATATTTTCATTTGCACAAGATCCAGGTGAGTTTTAGTGGGTATGCCTTTTCATTAGGAGAGTCCCACACTGTTCTGTATATTGCAGCTCGTGCGTAATTGCATTTCTCCCCTTAGCTTCCATGAATTGATGAACCATGTGAAGCTTAAAAGCAAAAAAAAAAAAAAAAAGTATAACATATTAGCACTTTCCATGTTAGCTGTAGATGAGTCGCTTACATACGCTGTATATTAAAAGAATTCTGTCCAGGAATACTATTGATATTCAACTACTCGACAGCGCATGCTTTATGGTTTATGGTGCGTCCATATGCTGTGTACAACCCTGATAAGATAAGATCAAATCAGGATTGAAACTAGACACAAATAGTATAACATATAGACAACCAAAGCTCTTTGATCACTTAAGTAACTTACTTTATTCATATGTATCAAAATTCGCTTTCAATTCTACTCTACCGACTTTGGCATCCTTATCAACAGCCATTATCGGTAATACCCGAGATCAAATTCTGGAAAAGTATAAGTAAATTAATTATTCCCCCGGTAATTGAAAAATCAATGAACATTGAGAATCTACAACCTGCCATGACTTACGTTCTACCTGACATATCAACTTTACCAACCTTACCACAAGAAGACAAAGATCAAGTATTAATCCATCTTCTTGAAGAATCACAAACTTTGATTGAATACTTGAGACCATACCTTGAGCATGAATACAAATCATATGATGAATTGATCAAGACAATTGATGATGCCTTTAAGCTTCTATATAATGGACGTGAATCACAAGAGATCTCACAAGATACAAGGGTACATGATGTAATAGCATGTCATCCAAGATTAGGAGTGCCGAAAACTGTTAAATTGAGTGAACTTTCAAGTAAAGAGCAAAAATCATTACAATCTGATGATGAAACAATTTTAAAATTTATTAAATTGAATGAACAATACGAGTCTGTATTTCCAGGTTTGAAATTTGTTTTATTTGTCAATGGGAGACCAAGAGAAGAAGTTGTAAAATTATTTGAGTCTAGGATTAAAAGAAATGATTATAAATTAGAAGTTATTGAATCATTAGATGCAATGATTGATATTGCTAAAGATCGTTATAAAAAAATTCAACAGAAATTATAAGATTAAATATGCAATCAAAACAAAACATGTGTATTAAAGCAAACAAAATTGTAGGTAATTAAAGATTATATAATATAAAAAAAAAGACAGATAAAAATATACAATAAAATGAATGAGTTTTAATTTTATTGATGATGAATGGAAATGAAACATAATGAATGATGATACTGATGTATTCTTTTACTTTTTTTTTTATACATGATATTTCTCTTTCATGAATCCTCACACATTATACATAACGTCGCTAATCATAAATTTTTTTTCAACTTTCAAATAATTGAAAGTTACAATCATAAGAAATAATCTGGAGTTTTTCTTGTGACTGTCGGTTCACCTGGCCTTACGCTTGGATCATATTGTAAGAATTGTCTTTCATGTTGTTCATCAACTTCCATAATAGCAGCTTGATTACCACATCTATAACAATAATTTGGAGCTGAAAAAATTGTTACAACAGATTTTACATGAGACCAAGAATAACCTTCCATAACCAATTGATGAGCTCTTGCGATTAATGATAATCCATTTGTATGATTGAACTGTTCACTAATATCTTGACCAAAAGTGAAACCAGCACCTCTTGGACTTATACCCCATCCACCTCTATCATCAGGATCTGACCATAATAAATCACACATTGGACCTTCATGAGGAACTTCTTGAATTCTATTTAATTCACGAACTTGATCTATGGTTTCAATCATTGGTGAAAGACCACCATGTAAACAAAAGATTTTATTATCAACTAATGCAGTTATTGGGAAATAATCAAATAAATCTGTAAATAATTTCCAAACATTTGCAGATCCATATTTTCTTAAACATTCATCATAAAACCCATAGACCTGGGTGATTTGTCTTGATTCATGATTACCTCTTAAAATTGTAATTCTATTTGGATATCTAACTTTCATGGCAACTAAATAACTAACAGTCTCCACAGAATAATAACCTCTATCAACATAATCACCCATAAACAAATAATTTGTATCTGGACATGGACCACCAATCTTGAATAATTCCATCAAATCATGGAATTGACCATGAACATCACCACAAATAGTGACAGGGACATTAACAGGTTGAACATTTTCTTCATATTGTAAAACATCAATTGCCATTTTACATAATCTTCTAACATTTTCTTCAGATAATGGTTGACATTTACTTAGATGTTCAATGCATTCATCCAATTGACTTATATTTTGAGCAGATAATTCAGGTGGTGGACCTTCTTTTGTTTGAGAAGGATGATTAAATGAATAATCCCCTGTGGAATTAACTTCTTCTTCTTCTAAACTTGTATCCAATTCAACAGCATCTTCCATTTGGACATCTGTATCTAAATCCATCTTGACTAATCTATATTTCTATGAGTTGAGATAAACAGGTTTTGTTTATCGGATGTGGTTCTCGTGACTATGTTATGCTAAATGAGACAATTAAACGATGCAATTGAGAAACAAGGGGGTGCGATTACTTTGCCTCTTGATGGTGATCTTAGTTTCTGGTGATGAATACCTTCTCTTGTCGTGTTGTGTTGTGGGTTCGTTGTTTTGTATGAATCCCTAAATGTCGTGTTCAGATTATGAAACTTGGGATTATGGGAATATCAGCAATTCCAGAGCTTGTGGTGGTTTTTTAACGTGAAATGCTCTTTTGGTGGCGAATTCGCTTGTTGGTGGTTTTTGCAATTGTGAAAGTGCTCAATTCTTGCAGTGTGAACCCAGAAGATACCAGTAGCTGATCTGAAGGCAAACTCAGCGTTGAATCTCGTTTCAGTGCTTGTTGGTTCTGTTTGGGCTTTGATTTCGTCGCTTTTTTTCGTTAATTATTTGGCAGGGATTTTGGTGGCCGGGTGGTTTTCGCGGGTTCGGCCGGGATATATCTATATTACTAGTACTTTGGCCTGTATTTTGGTTTTATACATTTTTCATGAGATGCTCTTGGTGAGTGCTTGGTTGTTGAAAAGTTTGTCCAATTGCTGTTGTCCTGGGCCTTTTTCCGGCTGTTCTGGCTTTGGATTTCAAGTTTGTTGATATTTCCGCAGTTTATTTTAAATCAACATGGTATAGACTATAGACCTATTTTCTGAATTATCGAGTTCTACAAGATGTTGAGAAACAAAGATATCTGTCAGCTCACTTGAGCTGGACTCTGAATTGATAGTAAATTAGACTACGTTTTGGTTAGCAAAGCAACGTCCTCTGTTTTGTCCACATTATATGTGACACTGTCTAGCAAACAACAAATTTTGTGGAATCTATGATGAGTGGAACTTCTACAAAATTGTTCCTCCCTCTCTTTATCAGCTTATATCCACAACCACTTTCAAATTCACAATTACAAAAGATTCCACAATTCATCTAATCTCCCAATCAAGTAATTTTCAAGAGTCTTGAATCATCCAAACGTTACGTATACAAACATTCAGACTAAAACTTGAATTCTTTCTTCTACCCCATTTATTCACTATGGATCTACAACCATGTCCTCATCACCTCCACCAATAGCATCAAATACAACAAACAATAGTTCAATCATCATTTTACCCCAATCAATTCAACCATGGAAACCAACAATTTTAGCATATACTGCTTCAATAGGTTCAGTTGCTGGTGGATACCCATTAGATTCAATTAAATCTCGAATGCAAACTCATGGTTTTACAAATATATTACAGACTTTCCAAATCACAGTTAAAAATGAAGGTATTAGAGGTTTGTTTCGTGGTATTTCATCACCAATATTTACAATTGCTATATCTAGATCACTAAATGTTTCTGTTTTCTCATTGGTTAAACCATATACTTCTCAACTATCATTAGGTTTAGGTGATAATATAAGTCCCACGCTTAGAGTCATTGGAAACAATTTACCATCTTCTTTTGCAGCAGCATATTGTGCAGGTTTCGTTACAAGTTTATGGGCATGTCCATTTGAATTTGTAAAATTATTCTCCCAGATTTCATACCTTGAAAATCGCTCAAAATTGGGTAATATTGAAGCATTCAAACAAATTATACACTCAAATGGGATTAAATCTTTATATACAGGTTATAAATATCAATTCTTGAGAGATACTTTTGGTGCGGCCGTTTATTTTACTTCTTATGAATCAATAAAATTAAGTCTGAACTCCGCATTCAGTAAAAATTCAAACAATACAAACTCAATATTACAAATTTTTCAAATAATTGGATATCAATAGCTTTAGCTGGAGGATTAAGTGGATCTTTATGTTGGATTGCAATCTTCCCATTTGATACTTTAAAAAGTTTAAATCAAAAGGCATTAATATCAACGATTGTTGATAAAGAATATAAAACTTTTGATACATTGAAACTAAGGCATAATATTTATAGAGGCGTTGGTGCTTCAATCCTAAGATCTTTCTTCACTAGCACTTTATTCTTTTCCACTTATGAATATTTGATGAAGATTGTGGCATGATAGGAATCTAGAATTTAGTTATATCACATATATATTAAAGCACTGTGTTGCTATAGTTTAGATTATAATTCAACGAAATTGATGGTTAATATCTGGTTTAAAGGTTTGTAATAGATCTAAACGTCTTCAAGTTCTAAAACGCGCATTAATCGATTCTCGGATATTTTATCTTATCTCTCGGAGATTAATATTCTGATCACGTGATTAATTATTTAAATTTTGTAATTTAAGTCAACATTCTGCTAAAACTGTGATATTTTTGACATTCATATAAGCTTAATTTTTTCTCTTATTTTAGAATTATAAGTCAATAACCTGAAATTGTAAAAAAAATTTAAGTCTAAATTATATTAATTAATGTGATTTTGAAATTGAAATAAAATTAATGAGGTGACTAAAAAACATTTTAGAAAATTTTGGCCTTAATTCGAAAATTTATGCACAGCTATAAAATTCTTTCCATCACATCATTGAGAGATGTTTATCATACTCGATACATATCACAGCACAATGAAACAGATCTCTTTGAACCATATAAAACACTGATTTGTGCATCTTATCGGTTTCAATTTTTGAATGAGTCGACCAGTGAAAAATGACAGAATATTACATAATCAAAATTACAAAATCACCAATTCATTCATGTCTGAGTATTATGTTTAACGTTTAATATTAAGCGATAAATTTAAGACTTGTATACCAAAGGATCTAATTACTAGACTCATATTAACATCATTGATTTATAACTGAGAATTCAGGAATCTGAAGAGCTACCTTTATTCAAATATTTAGACTCTATCAGACTGTTTGAAACTTCAAAATTCAACTGGTTTTCAAATATATCATCCTACCACAATAGTGTCTTGCCCATCATAAAACCAATAACACCACAAACGGTACATTTTCCAACAATATTGAGTTCATGTTCATATAACATTCAATAATAAATGCCGCCCAACTTGAATGGTATCAAATTTGATCTACAAAATGATCGAGATGATGATATACAAGTTGTCAATACCACAATTTCGTGTCTTGATATGATATCGAGACAAAGAATTGAAAGATGTGTTAAATCCATAAGGTGTGATCATTTAAGTTGCTTTGACCTTTCTCCATATTGTGAAATTAATCGTATAAATCCAATGTTTTATGAAAAAGCTGAAAAGATACAATTTAAAGATAGACCATCAAATTATGATGTTATACCAGTGGTAAACTATGCTACATCTAAGGGTAAAAAAACAGAGAATAAGAAAAATAGTTATATTGTTAAACTGAAAAAATTCAAACCAACAATGGGGTTGTTTCAATTAAGAAGAAATAAAAGAAATATAAGTATAGCATCTAAAAGACTTACAGGGAAAAGGAGACAACCCATGAAAGATACTCGTTGTCCTGTTTGTGATATACCATTTCATCCAACTGATATAATATTTGATGATTTTATGACCACAATAATGAAATATGTACCAAAAGGGATAGAAAGAATTGATATTGACGAAAAATGGGTAGTTAAACAAGTTAAAGAACAATCACCAATTAGACAAGAAGAATCCGTTGAAGTGTTGGATATACAGAGTGAACCAGAAGATGAAATTACTCCAAAGAGTCGAATAAGGAAAAAGCGTACCAATCGTAATGTTGATAATAATGGTGATGATCAGAGTAGTTTAAGTTCATTAGAAGATGAAGTGATAAGGACTCCTAAAAGGTTTAAAAAGTCAATTAGAATTGTTACAATGGGTGAAGATGGTGAAGATGAAGATGATAATGAATTGGATTATGATAGTTTAGATGACTTGTTTAATGAAAAACTACAGCAAATGTCACAAAATGGTGGTACAAAAGATGATCCATTAGTTATAGATTGAAATTGGCACTGAAATGAATTTTGATGACTATTTTTGTAACACAGTTGTAGTTTGAAAAAGATGAATTATGCTGACTGAATTGCCTCAGTTTCCTTTTGTTGTGATGGTTTTCTCTTGATTATTTCAATATAATTGGAAGGTATGTAACCTGTTTTACCATTTCTTGACCTTACTCTCCACCATTGACTTGGTTTACCCATAGGATCAGTCTTGGCTAATACTGCAACTAAATCTCCATCTTTTAATTCTAATTCCACATCTTTATTCTCTGGTACAAAATTATAAAGTGCTCTACCAAATTCAAGTGATTGTAAATCAATTTGTTGTTGACCTTTTGGTGGATGTCCTGGTAGTGGTAAGTTTTTCTGATTAGCCATATGTGCTATTAATTTTTTCAATACCCATGGAGTTCCAATGGCCATCACTAAGAATATTAATAAAGGTTTAAAACTTATTCTTTTAGATGAAGATTTATTTTCACCACTTGATTTTAATTCAAATTTACCAAATTCTTCAGCATCGATTTTGATATTTGATTTGAATTGCTTCCCAGTTAATTTGGCAAGAAATTTCTTTGCATATTTAATCAATGCAAAGATTCCTAAAAATGATCCTAATGCATTTTTCAAATGACCAAACTGTTCAGCCACTGATATCATTGTGAAAAAAGAGCTATGTGTAGCCATATATGTAGCCTCTAACATCTGTGCAAATCCACCAAAAGCTCCTATTATACTTTCAATCAGTTGGAAAGTTGCCTGTGTACTCTCTGCAAACCCTCCAGGTCCATTAGCACCAGGTTGTTGACCATACATCCCACCACCATAACCTCCATACCCACCACCATACATGGATCCCATACCTCCTCCATACATCCCAGAACCATATCTTGAATAACCTCCAAGACCTCCCATGCCTCCTAAACTACTCATACCACCGTAACCACCGTAACCACCATAACCACCACCATAACCTCCACCGTACCCTCCTATCCCACTACCAAGACCATATGAGTCACCATACGAGTAAGGAGATGTAGATGTCATTGAAGTTGATAAAGAAGATGGACGTTCAGGTATTGATGGCTCGGAATCTGTTACTGTGTTTGAAGTTGATGAGGTCGAAGTTGAATGAGGAACTTCTGAAGATTGACCAGAGGCGACTATAATCGTTAGTATGGAATTAAAGGTTGTAATGATGAATGTTTACTCACCTGCTGCAGATGTCCCTGAGCTTACTTCCCAAGGTTTGGGTCTTGGTGCTGATGACATTATTTTATACTTCTCTTTGATCTATTGATATTTAACTGTTGATTGTTCAAAATGATATACTGCTTATGATGTGCTTCTAATATAGCTTTGGAACTATGATTATTATCTCGTAAAACCGTTGACGTGTAAAGTTATAATAAATAAATAAGAATGATGATTTCTTCTCCAGATTATAGCTCATTTATTAATTCAGTCATTGTAATTTGAGATTGAAGCATATTGGCAATCGACTTCCGGTCATCCTTTCCGGAACTGATAAAAGCCGATAAGAGACACACCGTATTAAACATTACAAACACTACAATTAATTTATCAAGTTCAACCCCATATATTACATATTATTCATTGTCCAAGTGGATTGAGAAGTTCCACTTCTATTTGTTCTATGTTTGTTTCCTGATCAATTTAACAATTTCTCATATAAAAGTATCAACATTTTCCAATATACTGAATCCTTTTCTAATTTTTATTTGATGTCTTGAAGAATTTGATAATTTTTGAATGAATTTCCTATCTCTAGTCACTATATTTGATAGTTCTGCGTTTTGGTTCCCTAAAATATTGTTATCCGCTTTCAAATACCGTATTGTTTCAAGTAAATCTTTAATCAATTCATTATTTTCATTATTTGATTGTGCTTGTTGTAAAGTCTTACTTGATTCCGGTAGAGTATGTAAAACTGACCCAGAAGAAGGTCTATTTTCATATTCTTTTGGTAAAGTTCTTGGTGAGCCATTTGGTGTTGTCTCCACTGATCTTTCATCAAGATTTGATAAGTTTTCCAGATCAGTTTCTAATTTAATATTTTTCTCCTTCAATTTTTTCAATTCCATCTTGTGTGTTTCCTTTGTACTGTTATGCTCTAATTTCAACTTGTGTAGCTCTAATGATACCGCGTCTAATTGAGATTGTAAACTATCATTTTCAGCATTTATGACACGAAATTTGGCCTCTTGATTTCTTTTCAAATCTTCATTTTCCTCATTTAATTTCTCATTAGCTTCTTCTAATTCTTTCAATTTCTCATCTTGAAATGGTCTTTCCCATTCACTTTGACTAAGCACAGGAGAAACTGCTCTCAATTCTTGTGTTGGTGCTTGAAACTGTGTGTTCGAGGATAAAGAACTTAGTCTTAAAGATGGTGATTTCGGAGGTGACCACTGACCTTGTGGTAGCATTTGAGGAGCGTGTGAATAGTTTGAAGACGCCCTAGAGTTCATAGAATTCAAAGATTGAACGGATCTAGCCCCTGGTGCCTGTCTCATTGAAGGTGGTGGCATAGAGTTGAAGAACTGAGAATGAGGACCACCTTGATGTTGTTGTGGATATCCCATTTGCTGATATGGTGAGTTCTGATAGTATTGCTGTTGCTGTTGCTGCTGTGAATGCGGTGGAGGTCTAAATGATTGTCTTTGTTGGTGATTGAACTGTTGAAATTGTTTCTGGATCTGAGTTTTATGGGCCTTCTTGGAGTTTAAGACTGATAATGAAGTATTCTTTAATCCATCTGTTCTACCAGTTTCCATCAGATGGAGATCAGGGTGCTGGTGGAGGTTTTCTTTCTCTTCAAACCCATGAGACATGATTGACTGATTATCCATCTTGTAAATTATTTACCCAAGCGTATGATATTCTCTTCCCACTTCTATAACCTATTCTATGTGGATAGTGGATAATGATGTCTTGTATGTTGAGAGTCCTAAACGCTTGCAAAGAACAGTAGTTGTTTTGGAGATACAGAGGCAGTTTGGTGAACCCTTTTTCGAAGCTTTTGATTTCCCCTTGTGTAGAAAATATTTACTTATTCGAAAAAAAACACGACGCGACTTTCGGACGCGTACAAACAGAAACAAGCGGAACACCAAACAAGCAGCAGCCGAAAGTGGAAACAGCTGGAGCCTGAAGAGTTATACAGTGCTTGAATTGAACTATTTGTGTGTATAAAGAGGAGGTAACCCATGCCAAATCTTCTCAAAGGTCGTAGCCGATTCCAGCAGCTAGGAAAATCATTTCTTCCCAAAGAAGTAAACATCAAACACCAAGACGGATCGCTTGGAGATTGACGCAAAGAACAAAGAACTTCGAAAAGCCTTAACCAGCTATGATGAGCGTGTGCAATCTTGGCCGGAAAATTGTGGAAATTGGAAAGATCAAATAATTTCTCAGTACCTCTGGTTCATATGTATCTTGCTTTATCTGATGAAGAGATTCTTGCAGCCTACATAGTACATACGTGCCATGCTTCAATTGCAGAATCATATAGCTAATGACACATAAAGCGAAGGAACAACATCGAAATTTGTAGTAGCTCTGAGACAGGAGCTATGAAATCAAGAAACAGATAGAAGATCGATTACCAGCTATAAGACTTATAGCTTCATGACTGCTAAAATCTGTCCATACATTGTATAGAAATTAGTATGGGGAAATCAACTTTCGCGGGTTTTCACCAATTCAAAAAAACTGTCAACAATCAACACTTCACTAGTCTGCCTAAAATCACAGTTTATAAAGCGCTGCTGGGGCTGGCTACGTATAGCCTGAGATTCAATGAAGATGGGTTTAAAGGTGGCTAGGATGAGGTCGGGCTTGGTACAAAGGGCGTTGAGCTCAAAGGTTGTGATATTGTTGATCAAGAGGTGGTTACTACGTTGTTGATTGTGGTGAATATGAACTTCTTTGGTGTAGGCGTACCAAAGATTGAGCCTAGTGCTAGAACGCCAGACAGCTCAGTGTGAATTGTTTTTGCTACTCTCCATGAGATCGATAAATTTGGGGGATTCGCTTGATACCTTGTTGGGATTTGGTTTTGTGGTTTGTGGTTTTGTGAGATTCTGTGTAGCTAGAGAACAGCATGGAAACTAGGGCTCGAGCAGATTTGTTAGGGCTACGTCTCACAGTATTGCCTATGGGACAATGTTTGTCTTTGTGTCACCTGGGATCTTTGTGTTTACACAAAGCCTAAAATTTGGGAAAAAAGATAAATAAACCAGTTCCCACTATTTTCTTTCTTCTTCTTTACCACACTATTTTGTTATCCCCATTAGCCATTCAGATCATTATTCATTCATCAGTTCCGTTCATTAGTTCACATTCATCAGTTCACATTCATCATAGTCATCATCATCATCATCATCATCATCATCGTCATCGAGATTTAGGTTTTCGCTGGTATTGTCCAGATTGTTATGGGGATTTTAGCTTAGCTTGCAATGATTAGAGGAGGTGATTCACACACATTGTTTTAATCCAAAGGTTGATGATCATGGGGTTCATGGCCTGTGGTCCGGATACTTGAAGATGAACCATAGGGAGGAATCATAAGGGCCTAGAGCACTTTGTGCTCTCTTATGAGGATACTCGAGATTGGGAAACTTTGTCACTGCTGAATCATCTCACGATCGGATCCATTGATCAAGATCACTTTAGTCGTTGCACACACCAAAGCGGCTATCATTGAAGTACACTCCCAGGTGCTGTTCATCATTTCATCATCATCATCATCATCATCGTCATTTCAGTGGTTTCCAGTTTCAGATTCATCTTCAGGGGAAGTGAGTTCTTACTTTGGTTGTCTTGTCCAGAGTCTTGTGCTCCATAGGTTGTCCAGAGTCTTTGAGCTCCACGGGTATTAACGTTGCTTACAGGTTTCGGCTGGTGCAGGTTTCCAGAGTCATTGAGCTCCACAGGTAGTCCAGAGTCCTTGAGCTCCATAGGTATTAACGTTGTCTACAGGTTTTAGTTTATTCCAGAGTCTTTGAACTCCAGTGGTATTCCAGAGTTTTTAAGCTCAGTGGTATTCCAGAGTCTTTGAACTCAGTGGTTTTCCAGAGTTTCTAAGCTCAGAGGTTTTCCAGAGTCTTTGAGCTCCAGTGGTTTTCCAGAGTCTTTGAGCTCCAGTGGTTTTCCAGAGTTTTTAAGCTCAGTGGTTTTCCAGAGTCTTTGAACTCAGTGGTTTTATTTTTCCAGAGTTTTTGAACTCAGTGGTTTTCCAGAGTCTTTGAACTCCACAGGTTTTGCCATCTTGGGGGATTATTGTTTGCCAACTGGGGGATCTTCTTCTTTCTTTCACTGTGGGTGTGCGGGTTGAGAGCTTTGCAATTAGACGTTTCACTTTTCCAGTTTGGTGGAATTAATGGATTGGGCATCCATATGTCGTTCAACAATATTTGGGAATTCAAGGAAGCAGAACATCAGAAGCTTGTTTAAGACCTGGTGTGTGGTTACAAGAATTGACGAAGTTTTGAATTGAATTGAATTTTTTCAAATGTTGAATGACATTTTTGATCGTTTCGGAATATTCATTTGTTTCGAAGTTTGAATCGCTGGTTGCTTTCTGATTGACTCTAGGCCGGTCAAATCCAGAAAGCTTTTTGCCAGGTATCAATTTATTGATATGATGATTCAAACAGATCAAAAAGTCTAGCAAAGCTTGAAACAAGAAAAAAAAAAAAGAAAGAAAGAAAAGAAGAAGAAGAAGAAGAAGAAGAAGAAGAAGAAGAAGAAGAAGAAGAGCAGCAATGGATCGAAAGGATATAAAGGTCAATTGGTTCAAATCACTCGCTTCGTTGTACGGCGGATTATCCTGTGAAATCCGCGTGGAATACGTACATGATGAACCGTGTTAGTCGAGGTATAAGTGATGAGATACATGATTTGAACCTCTAATGATTTTGAACTCCAAATTGTCGATCCATGTTCTTTACGTGCATTGAGATGAAGAATGAATTATTGCCTGTCTATTTTCTGAATTGGAACTCCAGAGATTTGATTGTCATGTTTATATTTTCATTTGCACAATTGATCTAGGTGAGTTTTAGTGGGTATACCTTTTCATTAGGAGAGTCCCACACTGTTCTGTCTTCACAGTTCGTGCGTAATTGCATTTCTCTCCTTAGCTTCCATGAAATGATGAACCATGTGAAGCTTTAAAGCAAAAAAAAAAAAACACTATTTTACGTATATAGGTTACTTTGTGGGGTTTTCATGTTTTTTTGAAAAATACATGTTGTATTAATTCTATCGTTAAAATTGATATAATTTAGATGGTGTTTTGTAGTAATAGTTCAATTAGTATGGTAGCTATTGATATAGAGACGTTTGAACTGGTTTTCTACGATATCCGGTACGCCAACCAGCCCCAGTATTTTCGCTACAAAAGCAAATTTTAATTATGTTCATTAAATATTAAAACATTAAAGTCCTTTCTATCCTTGTTTAATTAAATGACTGATGAAAAATAATGGTATAACACATGAAATTGACTAGTTGTTGATCCTTCTCAAATTCCTCCTGTTTTGCAATTGTGATAGGTTTTTAGATTGAATTCTTCTACTATGTCTAAACCCTTGCTTCTTCAGATCAACAGCATTTTGAAAAGTTGTATCACCTTCACTATCATCTGATGATGATCTGTCTTTATAATCCCCATTAGCGGTTTTACGTTTCCGTAGAACGATACTAGTATCTGATTCTTCTTCATCATCATCTTCTTCAATCTCTTCACTTTTGACTTCATCATCTTCATCGACATTACTTTCACCTTCACTTTCACTGGCACTATCGCTCCCACTTTCATTTGAACTTTCAGACTCTTCATATCCATTAAATGACATACTTTTATGAATTGCATCCAGTGATTGTCTAAATGAAAGCCTTGCAGCATCTTCCCCCTCCGAGTTAGTTGTAGCTGTGGATTCCTTAGATAAGATTTTTGTTTCTTCATCATCTTCATCATCATCATCCACAATTACTTTTTTCTTTATTACAGGCTTAATCTTTTTACTCATATCCATACCTGGTGCACAAATTTCATATCTTTCTCTAGAGAATGATGATTTGCCAGCAACATCATCCTCTGCATCGATGTCCATATCCATTTCTTCACGAGTACTCTCAATTTCACTGAATGTTTGTGCCTCTATTGGTCTTGGATCTGCGAGATCATCTTTCAAAAAATTGGCTAATATGGCTATATTATCTTTCAAAGGATCAGGTATTTTAATATCCTCATCCTCATCCAAATCACCATCTAACCTCTTTGTTACTGTTTCAACAGCAGATCCAACTTGATTTATACCACAAGATGGACCAAAGATGACAGGCTTCCATAATAAAACATCTGACTGTAATTTGACATAATTTTTAGCTTCCCATTTAGCAATGACTTTGTCGATCAAATCTAAATGAAATTCAAGCGCATATGATCCATTGCTAGGATCCCGTAATAAACCATTTATTTGTTCCAGCCCAACGATAACATCCGAAGTTGTCATACCAGTCAGGTTTGATAACTGCGTTATAGATATTTTGCAAGGTTTGTTTTGGCCTGTTATTATTTCTTCATGAATTTTCTTCAAAGTGTAAGCCATCTTGACTTTCCAAAAATTTCTATAACTTAATAAACCTAAATCAGATAATGGCTTTTCAGGTGTTCCTGATTTGAACTCTCTTTTTGATAACAAATATGAAAAATCCATTAACAAACTACCATACCCTTTTCTTTGATATATCGGCAATGTTAATATGCAACTCAAGTTGTACCCGGTAGAGTTCAGTTTCTCTTTAGAAAAATAACCAACAAAATGATGATGTTTCGTGATTGGATCCACTTCAGTGAGGACATAAAACATAAATGGCTCAACATCGTAATATAATGTCTTGGAATTCAAAAATAATTTTGCCAAAAGACATAGATTTTGACAATAAATAACATTTTTTCTTCCATCAATCTCAAAAATTGAATTTTCTCCATTTCTGTAGATCTCATTACCAGGTGGATGGAAAATGTCACACTTCAATTGATGTCTATGCAAAATGAATTTAGAGCTCATATATTTCAAGCAATGTTCACAAATGTATAGCACTTTGTTTCTACTGTACTCTTCGGGATAAGGTGCAGTGTACCAAGTTTGAATTTCAAAATCTCTGAAGTGAATATATTTGGTCTTGGTGCCTTGTTGTATACCATTCATATCTTCATGATCACTCTTGATGAAGTCTTGATTGATGATTAAACTATTGTTTCGTATTCTATCAGGCTCTGACTTCTTCAATAATCTCTTGAAAAGTAAACGATCTTTTCTTGTAGGCAATGTCTTATTATTTGACGCTTCACTTTTAGTTAAAGCACCTCTGTAAGGAAGTTCATCTTCTGACTCATAGTCTTCCAAGTCTTGATCTTCATCGCTTACATTAAAATCATCCAATTCATGATCTGAGATATCCAAGAATTCATCTTTACCTAGCGGTGAAGGCTCTCTAAATTGATATAGCTTTTGCTGTGGGTATTTTATTTTGACTGTTAATTTGTGATTGGTTTGATTTAATTGAACATTAGGATTATGTGACATTAATGCTGGTTTTTCGGGTATAGCAGGTGTACTGGACTTCACATGGTTCAAATGAGAGCCTGAGACATCAGGTGTCCGACTTCTTGATCTTCTTCCTTCATTTTCGAAATAATGCGTCACAATATCTCTTCTCCGTAGACTTCTTGGTGTGACTTCTCCGTCTAAGGGATCCATCATTGCCTTTTCATGTACTTCATCATAATCCTTGTTATCAGGTATTATCAGACTCTTCAGTAGCCGGTCCCTGAAATTGGACTTATTGCCAGTATGTGACTCAATTTTAATTGGGGTTGAATGTGATGATGCTTCTGGTACCTCAAGGGTTGAGGTGGATGGTGTGTCATGAGAAGTAGTCGGTATTATTTGGCTGTTGTGGTCTTTGTCTTGAGTCAGCTCAAGATTCGTATTATTATTGATTGGGTTGGACATTGAATGTAGGGATCATCAGATATAGTTTGATAACAAATGTGTTTTGTGATTAATAAAGAGTAACAGATATTTCTTCTTAATTCCTCTTCTAAGTTGACAGCCGAGAACTTGAGTAGTTTCGTACCTTGATAAGCAGTAAACAATTCGTTTTACTGTCAAAACTTCAACCAAAATAGAATCCTTTGTGGTCTTGTGTACCAATTCTTCACCAAACAATATAAAATTTCGTGGAGATAACGCGCGCGTCTTGATACTTTATGAATTCTTAGTAAAATTTTCAGCGCTTTGACCTCAATTCAACCAGATACCGAAACGAAACTATCTCCTTTTTTATATCTTTAGCTCGATCTGGAATAAACTTAACAGCTTCACTCAAATCGAAGTAATCCAGGTTGTTGTCAATTAAGCGCTGCTGTATTTACTCATTATTCATTTTTTAATTTTTAAAAAACCACCAGGCGATCTCAATCAAAAAAATTCGCGAAATTTAATAACTTCAACTAGGCTTTATACTCGCAGGAACTTAAATCTAAAGCTCTACAGATATCATATTTGAACAAATGCATTACATACATACACATAAAGGCGTTATACATCCATAAACATAACACAACATAAGTAAGTCATGGAATCGCTGAGATCACTCATCAACAATTTTTTTAATTTGATTTTGGTTTTTTATTTTGATAGTATTTTGAACAATAATGATAGACCAATTAAGGCTTTTAATGACGATAGATTAATTGAATATGAATTTAAAGACGTAGCAGAACATTGGATGCATTGGTATCACCCTTAGATGCTTGGTTGATAAGATCTTGGACCCCAAATGTTTGGTGAGTTACTGCTACCTTGAGTTTCAGAACCCAATGACAATGTTAAACCTTGTAAAGACTCATTGACATCATTTGGAGTTTCATTACCACCATTGCTTGAATTAGAAGATGATGAAAGACCTCTATAAGAATCATCACCGAATTGCTGACCTTGACCTTGTTGTTGACCTTGAGCCAAGGCTTGAGCATGAGGTTGTTGCTGCTGTTGAAATTGTTGTTGTTGTTGTTGCTGTTGTTGTTGCTGTAACAAGTTTTGAGATGAATGTTGATGATGTTGATTCCCAAAAGGTTGTTGGTTGAAAGTGTTAATCCCAGATAACCCTTGATTAAATGGAGCAAATCTCGACATTGCATCTAAACCAGGAGTAGTTGGTTGAGATTGAGATTGGGTTGGTGGACCTTGAGATTGGAAATAACTTTGTTGCTGTTGTTGTGGTTGAACTTGTTGAGATGGGATCTGTTGCTGAGGTTGTTGAGATTGACCAGCCTGATTATACATATTTGGCAAAACTCTTGTAGGAGTTGGGTTATTTCTCAACAAAGCAGCAGATGACAAAGCATTACTCGAAGCACTGTTCAATCCACCCAAGTTGAAATTTGCCGGGATTCTATTGTTTGAAGCAGCAGAATTTTGTTGAGATAAAGTAGGTTGTTGTCTAAATCTTTGACTGTTTGCAGCAGCAGCGGCAGCGGCAGCAGTAGATGCAGCAGTAGTACCACCTGGATTCAATGAGCCTGGTCCAGTTGATTGTTGATTCAATAAAGGAATAGCAGAATGAGACTGAGATCTTAATAATGGAGATGGATCATGGATCAAAGTTCTTCTTTTAATTAAGATCAAGTTTTGATCATAAGTTTCCACTAAACCTAAAAATGAAACCAGAACACTAATGATTCTTTTGTGAGATTGAGATAAAGAAGATGGATATGCAACTTCATTATACAACTTATCTTTATCATCTCTGAAGAATAATAATTGTGAATAATATTCTAAAGTTTCAGGGTCATTGAAATCCAATTGTTGCGGTGGAATTGGTAAGTTATTAATGAACGGAATTGGTGCATAAAATCTTTCTGAACCAGTTTGTTGGCCTTGTAACGGTTGAATCAACGAGTTTAAAGGTTTCAATCCTGCAGCTTGATTAGCCCCACCGGCACTTGATGGAGCACCAGAGTTCAATAAACCAATGTTACCTGCACCAGATGCATTAGAAATTGGTGCTGGAGAACCACTGTTGGCATTGTTGTTATTGTTATTAACAAGGCTTGAAGCTGGAGCAGAGGCAGCGCTAATCATGGATGCTATAGAAACGTTTGAAGCAGAACGATGTTGTTCTTCCAATTGACCTCTTTTCTCTCTCTTTTCACGTTCAATACGTTCTCTTTCAGCCAATGGTAACATCTTTTTATATTCAACTCTCAATTTTCTACCACCAATTTCACGTCCATTTAATAAGTTAACAACAGCAGTTGTTTCATCAGTTGAGGTGAAGTTTGCAAATGCTAAACCTCTAAAAACACCATTATCGAAATGATAGTTGAAAGCGTAAGGTAATGGTAAGTTTAATTTGGTCATGACGTCTAATAACTGTTCTTTCTTAATAGCAAAAGGAATATTTTTAATAACAATTGCAGTTGGAATAAGTTCGTCGTCATCTTTATCATTTGAAGCTTGAGCATCAAAATCGTTTTGTTGTTGTTCATCATCATCATTGTTTGTTTGTTTATCTGGAGAGATATTTGATTTGACATTATTGGAATCGTTATCATCGTTAATTGAATTATTGACATTAGAATCATCATTGAGGTTCATTTTTTTCTGACCTTGAGGTAAGATACTTGAAGTGCTTGGAGAAACACGAGTGGATTGGGGGTCATAAGTAGTTATTGTTGAATTAGCTTGTAATCCTTGAGCATTGTTGACATTAATTTGTTGATTTGTAGGCAAATTGTGTAAACTTAAATTTTGCTGATTCAAATTGTTACCATAATTGTTGACAAAACTTTGGTTGGCAATTGAATCGACATTGGCATTGTTGCTTTGGCTTGAAACCTGTTGCTGTTGTTCAATCCATGGAGTAACATTCAACATGCCTTGTTGGTTTAACCATGGTTGTTGTTGTTGTGGATGCTGATGAGATAATCCATTGATGCCTTGAGCACTGACATTTGGATTGGAGCCACCAATGTTTGGCCCAGCTGAACTACCTGGTGCAGCACCAAAATAACGGGATTGAGTCAATCTTGAATTGTTTGGAGTTTGGCCACCGTAGGCAGATGATGCCATCGATGATAACGACGAAATTGAAGTACGTCTTTGATCTTGAGATTGATCCAAATTGTTAGGGGTTGTAGTGAATTGCCTTAAATCCATGATTGAAATCAACGGTTTATAGTTTCTATGCGAATGATTGGAGAATGTCTCTGGAAATCTTGATTTCTCTTTTTCTCTATAGTTATTGGTTCTAAATTCCCACGCCTTCTTGCCTATTTATCTCGTAGATAAAACAGCACAAATTGTGTATAGCGAAGCAGTATATGGATCCCTTAGCGCTCTTGATATGAAAAGCAAATAGCGCTCTGTGTCAACAACTTTCTGTAGCGTTGATGTTGCGACTTGTACTTGTTTAATGTATGGGTTTAAGCTAAACAGGTTTTTTTTTCCTTACTTTTTTTCCTTTCCTTCGGAAAATTCAAGTAAAATCCTGGCCTGCAAACGAGAAACAAGTGGTAAATGAAGCTTGATTCAAACTTAACGGAGCTTTTCTGTCTGGAATTCTTTAAAAACAGTGACCTGAAATAGAATTCTCACTATCCGCAGACTCTTTATAGTGCTTTAAGCTTTTTGTGCCTGTACAAGAGAAAAATTAAAATTCAGAAACGTAAATTCACCAGTTTCTCAGTGCAGATTTCGTTGAAACTGAGCCGAAGAGAAAAAAGAGCACCAATGAGAAAAAGCTGAAAATAATTCGGTGGTGTTGCGCTAACCGGGTTCTTAGTGGTGGGCTGAGAGTCGATTGTTGGTGGGTTTATACTGGTTTAGTGCGTTTATAGAGGCGATTGGGGTGATAAGAGTGTGTTCAGTGAGTTCTAAATGGAGTGTTTTGGTATATAAACTCGAGCGACGAGCATTGGTGTGGTCGAAGGTGATGTCTACGATTGGCTTTTCGAACATCTGATGGTACACAAAAAGGCCAGGTATTAGGCGCGCGTAGTTGTAGACTCACACTTGCAAGATATTTATAGAGGCTATTATAACTTGTGATCATAGTTCAGTGGATTGTTGTACCAATTCAAACATGTACAAAGTATATAATTTAGCGTTAATGTTCAAACTTATCAGATGAAAATGTCACAAGTTACAGCACCAAAAGCTCACCATTCCATCCAAGTTTTTCGCCCTAGATACCAAATTATCTTTCAAGTAACGCTGATCTTCAATTGTCACTCTTAACTAGCACATCTCTATCTACTCTTCTTACAATTGAAGCTTTTCTTACTACAAGTTGTTTCTACCCATGATTAAGAGGAGTCGGAACTCACAGATATCCACAATCGCAAGTTCCGAGGGTGCGGCCCAATTTCGTTGATTTGGAAATTTACGTGTTCAAAGGTCAATCTCAACCCAGAACAAGACAAAGGTTACTTTAATCTTGAGCACTCCCCATCAACTCATATATTCCCATCAATAATGTCTTCTCCAGCTCCAGGTGGTCAACGTACCGACATCAAACGTCGTAACAATGCCAAATCAAAAGCTAATGCTCAAAACCAAACTCCAACTTCTTCAAGATCCGCTGGTTTTGGTGGTTCAAGTGCAAACTTATTGAAATTATACACTGATGAAGCTCAAGGTTTGAAAGTTGATCCATTAGTTGTCTTATTCTTGGCTGTTGGTTTCATCTTCAGTGTTATTGCCTTACATGTCATTGCTAAATTAACTGGTAAATTCACCTCATAAAAGGGTGATGAGTTTTCTAGAGAATAATGCTGCTTAGTACAAAACAAACAAACAAATCATGAACAACGCACGAGAAATGTTGGTTTTTTCGAGTTGTTTCCTAAATGTATAATAGACCAAAAAGGAATATAAGTTAATTTCTAATGTTTTTTACAATTTATTTTAATTCTATGTACTATATATACAAGGTTTGTAATCTCATAAGTCTTTCAATAACGATTTTATAACTTGAGAAACATAATCTTTATGAACAAGATGCTTTTCAACACCAGTGTCTATCTTTGTAATTTCCCAACCCCAATTAGTGCCATTTTGTTGATGTAAAACTTCATAATCATACATGTCTTGTTCTTGCCATCTCTTCCCACGAATCTCTAATTCAACTTGAGGGAACTTTGAACCAATAATAACAATTATTGGCATACCCAACATCTTAGCGTTTATCATTTTAGAGCCAAATCCAACTTTATTTAATGGTCTATGATCCTTGGAAATTTTGATTCCTTCATTTTGTAAAAGTTCAACAAGTTCTTCAACATTCCCACTTTCAGCTTTTGGTGCTTCAATTAAACTCACATCATATGGAGCTATGGAAGATGGCCATATAAGCCCTTCTTTGTCCCTTGTTATCTCTGCAATAGCAGCAATAATACGACTAACACCAATACCATAGCATCCCATCTCGAATAATTGAGCTGTGTTAGATTCATTGATAAATTTGGCATTTAAAGCTTCTGAATACTTGGTACCCAAGTAAAAAGTATGTCCAACTTCAATTGCATTCATGCTTTCTAACTCACCTTCTTCACAATCACCACAAATTTCACCCTTTTCAGCTTCAACAATTGATAAATCTGTTAAAGTTGAGAAATTATTTTTTTGAAATTTAGCGATAGGAAAATCAGGCAAATCAGTTGTATGATCAATTCTTGGATCCATAACTCTTATAAATTTTTTCAAGATCAAAACATCTTCATCTTCGTTTTCACCTTTAAATTGTTTATATATTTCATCGAAAGGTAAACCCAATGTTGACAAGTCCAAATCCTCGATTTCATCTTTCAAAAATCCAGGCATGAATTTTCTATCTTTTGGATAATAGGCACAAATCAATGTATCCCTTTCATGGTTTAACATGTATGAAACATCAGCAGCTTTTGCAGGTGGAGTGCTTTCTTCTGGGAAACTTATAGTCTTTTCTGAGTTACTAATCTCCTCACAACTTGGACACTTGAATAACACATCTTCGCCCGATGGATGAACATAATGCCATTCTTTAGACAATGATCCTCCAATATCACCAGAATCAGCATTGGCATAGACAAATGGAATTTTCAGATCCTGGAATATCTTCAAATATGCACTGTTCAGTTTATTATACATCTTCATTGCTTCTTCTGGTGATTTATCAAATGAGTATGCATCCTTCATTAAGAATTCACGACCTCTCAATAGTCCACCTCTTGGTCTTTTTTCGTATCTATATTTTCTTGATATTTGATATGTCAAGATTGGTAAATTTCTATGGTTAACACCACCATTTTTCAATATATTGGTGATCTCCTCTTCATGTGTTGGTGTTAAACAAAAATTATCATCCTTTTGACCACTACCAATTTTCAATTTGAACAACTCAGTGTTCCCCCATCTACCAGTTTTGGACCAAAGCTCTTTCGAACTCAAACTGCTTAGGCTAAATTCTTCACCACCAACCTCGTTCATACCCTTCCGCAAAATGTTCTCAACATTATGTAAAACTTTTAATCCTAGTGGTAGCCAGTGAATTAACCCAGCAGTTGGTTGATTCATAAACCCCAAATCTTGCAATAGTTGATGAGTAGTGACATCTTTACCGATCTGCTTTGCTGTGAAAACATGTTGGGTGGCAATGTTTGAGTTAAACCTCACATTTCTGGGCACAGGTCTCAAAAGCATTTCCTCAAGACTTGAGAACAAGAGACACTTGGATAGTCCGCGCTAGTGAAGCTTATCAGTAACTGTGATCTACTCATAGAGAATACTCTTTGATGTTTTTCGTGAAGACCCAACTGACACGAAAATCTGACAGACATACCGCGAATACTTTCTTTGGCGGCTATCAGATTATCAACACTTTATTAACAAATCATTCCTTGCTTTTAAGCTACTTTGCTTGAAGAGCGCTATAATACAGGATAAAGAACCGAAGTAAGGATATGGAGAAACTTGTGGTGATTGATGAGATGATTTGGTGGCTTTTTACAAGGGGAGAAATCGACGATGTCGCTGTGGTGTTATTTAGCCATATAACGAGTTCTTAAGTTCAGGGAAAATATAGTGCTTTTCACTTTTAACTAAAGCGCATGAAGCAGGAATGATGGTCATACTGATAAGCTGCTAATTTCAGTATATTTTGCTATGACTTCCAGGCATTCTTGGTGGGCCTCTGTTGATACCCTCTTTCCACTTTGTGGTTTTGTCCCCATTGTGCTGGAGACCCAGGTGAATGGTTTTGGACAAATACAGACAAGGACATAATTATACGGTGGTGTACACGGGAACCCGCTATTAAATGGCAGGGACAATGGGACATTTGGAATCTCTTATGAGACAATACTCGTCTTTGTGTCACCTGGGATCTTTGTGTTTACACAAAGCCTAAAATTTGGGAAAAAAGATAAATAAACTAGTTCCCACTAATTTCTTTCTTCTTCTTTACCACTCTATTTTGTTATCCCTATTAGCCATTCAGATCACCATCAGTTCACATTCATCAGTTCACATTCATCATAGTTATCATCATCATCATCATCATCATCATCATCATTGTCATCGAGGTTTAGGTTTTTGCTGGTATTGTCCAGAGTGTTATGGAGATTTTAGCTTAGCTTGCAATGATTAGAGGAGGTAATTCACACACATTGTTTTAATCCAAAGGTTGATGATCATGGGGTTCATGGCCTGTGGTCCGGATACTTGAAGATGAACCATAGGGAGGAATCATAAGGGCCTAGAGCACTTTGTGCTCTCTTATGAGGATACTCGAGATTGGGAAACTTTGTCACTGCTGAATCATCTCACGATCGGATCCATTGATCAAGATCACTCTAGTCGTTGCACACACCAAAGCGGCTATCATTGAAGTACACTCCCAGGTGCTGTTCATCATTTCATCATTTCATCATTTCATCATCATCGTCATTTCAATGGTTTCCAGTTTCAGATTCATCTTCAGGGGAAGTGAGTTCTTACTTTGGTTGTTTTGTCCAGAGTCTCGTGCTCCATAGGTTGTCCAGAGTCTTTGAGCTCCACGGGTATTAACGTTGCTTACAGGTTTTGGCTGGTATAGGTTTCCAGAGTCATTGAGCTCCACAGGTAGTCCAGAGTCATCGAGCTCCACGGGTATTAACGTTGTCTACAGGTTTTAGTTTATTCCAGAGTCTTTGAACTCAGTGGTATTCCAGAGTCTTTGAACTCAGTGGTTTCCAGAGTTCTCGTGCTCCAGTGGTTTTCCAGAGTCTTTGAGCTCCAGTGGTTTTATTTTTCCAGAGTCTTTGAACTCAGTGGTACTCCAGAGTCTTCGTACTCCAGTGGTTTTCCAGAGTCTTTGAGCTCCAGTGGTTTTCCAGTGTTTTTAAGCTCAGTGGTATTCCAGAGTCTTCGTACTCCAGTGGTTTTCCAGAGTCTTTGAGCTCCAGTGGTATTCCAGAGTCTTTGAACTCCACAGGTTTTGCCATCTTGGGGGATTATTGTTTGCCAACTGGGGGATCTTCTTCTGTTTTTCAATTGTGGGTGTGCGGGTTGAGAGCTTTGCAATTAGACGTTTCACTTTTCCAGTTTGGTGAAATTAATGGATTGGGCATCCATATGTCGTTCAACAATATTTGGGAATTCAAGGAAGCAGAACATCAGAAGCTTGTTTAAGACCTGGTGTGTGGTTACAAGAATTGACGAAGTTTTGAATTGAATTGAATTTTTTCAAATGTTGAATGACATTTTTGATCGTTTCGGAATATTCATTTGTTTCGAAGTTTGAATCGCTGGTTGCTTTCTGATTGACTCTAGGCCGGTCAAATCCAGAAAGCTTTTTGCCAGGTATCAATTTATTGATATGATGATTCAAACAGATCAAAAAGTCTAGCAAAGCTTGAAACAAGAAAAAAAAAAAAGAAAGAAAGAAAAGAAGAAGAAGAAGAAGAAGAAGAAGAAGAAGAAGAAGAAGAAGAAGAGCAGCAATGGATCGAAAGGATATAAAGGTCAATTGGTTCAAATCACTCGCTTCGTTGTACGGCGGATTATCCTGTGAAATCCGCGTGGAATACGTACATGATGAACCGTGTTAGTCGAGGTATAAGTTATGAGATACAAGATTTGAACCTCTAATGATTTTGAATTCCAAATTGTCGATCCATGTTCTTTACGTGCATTTAGATGAAGAATGAATTATTGCCTGTCTATTTTCTGAATTGGAACTCCAGAGATTTGATTGTCATGTTTATATTTTCATTTGCACAATTGATCTAGGTGAGTTTTAGTGGGTATGCCTTTTCATTAGGAGAGTCCCACACTGTTCTGTATTTTACAGTTCGTGCGTAATTGCATTTCTCTCCTTAGCTTCCATGAATTGATGAACCATGTGAAGCTTAAAAGCAAAAAAAAAAAAAATCCATTATTATGTTATATGATTATTTGTAGTTTATAATAGGAATCAGTTTATTGAGGCTGTTACTACATATTGTTGCGAATGGGCACTATCTAATTTGTTAAGGAAATCGAGATCGAGGGATCAATGAAACTTCTTAAGTTACAGAAAGCTTAGAACAATTCATGATTCCAAATAAATAGGAACCACTATGATCTGAACAGATACACCCTAGTTATGACCATTTGATTAGTTTTCTTGAGTCACATTGCCACATCCTTTATTCCCATGTTATTACATCATATACATGACTCTGTCAACAATTTCGTGTCAAAATTTTATGTATGCCCCATAATTATTTAAATATCTTGCTAATAGCAATCAAATCTAAGCAATTTACAATAAGGGATATAAATATGTGTAAATGTCACTTATTTTTAAAGATTTATTTTATTGTAGTAGAATATAATCAGAATTAATAATGTTTAGAACAATTTTAAAGACTCAATTACCAATTGCTACAAAAGTTAATAGTGTTACATTGACACGTTCATTTACTTGTACCACTACAAGATATTCAATTATTGATAGTGCAAAGAAGACATTAGATGATTTAAATAAAAAAGTTGGTAAAGCTGCTGCAAATACTTTAGAAGCAGCAGAAGAGATATCACCAAAGGATACATTAAAAGATGTTAATAAGAAAGTTGGTAAAGCTGCTGCAAATACTTTGGAATCTGTAGAGGATGTTGATCCAAAGGAAGCTTTGAATAAAGCAAATAAAAAAGTTGGTGAAGTTGCAGCTGAAGGTTTAGAAAAAGCTGAAAGTGTTGGTAAGACTGTTAAAGAAAATGCAGAGGATAAGATTCATAATGAAGAAGAGATAGCTAAGGATGCAAAGGCAAAAGCCCATGATTTAAAGAAAGATGGGGAGGAGGTTTTAGATAAAGCTAGTAAACATGCAAGTGGATTAAAGAAGGATGCTGAGAAGGAATTTGCACAAAAGGCACAAGAAACTGCTGATAAGTATAAATAATAAAGTATTTAGCATAATATGAAATTGACTACAGGTATGAAGTAACTATTTCTTAATCATTAGCGCCATAACTCATTATTAAATAAATTCATGAAACAGTTGAATTATAAATTATTAAATATTGAACCTAATGAAGGTAATTTTGATTCAATTTGCAATTCATCATCTAACTCTGAAATTTCAGAGTTTTTGGAATCAAATTTTGGATTTGATGATTGAATTAATGAATTTGATCTTGTTCTTGGATTTTGTAAAAAGGAATTTGAACGAGTTTTAGTTTCATTAATTGAATTTGTTATTGAATTTTTCCTTAAATTATAACGATCTGTTGATTGAGTATACGGAGTGATGTATGAAAATGATTTTGACCTTAGAGAATCTTGTGATATGAAAAATTGATTTGAAGATGAGTTTAATAACGAGGTTTGAGAACTTGAAGAGTATGATCTTGCGAATTTTGAAGGAGATACATGTGATGGTGTATGTATCGGGTTTGGATGACTGTGGTGTCTTGTTGTAGTGGAGCTTGATCTTTGCTTTGGAGTTGTATGAGATGTAGAATTTTGGCGATCCAACTCACCAATACGACTTATAATCTCACCTTCTGATCTCGAAGGTAGGAGGATGGATATCTCTGCCAGGCTCAGTGCACGACTTTTCCGTTGACTGATGAGGTCGTCTTCGTCCAGTGTCCAATCTGGCTGCTCAATCACTGCACTCGAGCTGTTTCTCTCGTCGTCGGAATCAATCTCGTTGAACGCTGAGGATGACAGTGGGTCCATGTTGGACTCCTTCTTGGGTTGTTGCGAGGGCTTGACTGTCCATGGGGAGTATGTGGGGGTTATGGGCTTCTCCTTCTCCTTCTCCTTCTCTGGCTCACTGAACTCTGCGGACTCGTTGTTTGTCGGCGTAGGGCTGCTCGTCTTGAGGGAGCCCGACCTGAGTCGTCTCCATCTGAACTGGCACGCGTTTGGTGTTCTGTGGGCGAAATGGGAGGCTATCTCTTTCCAGCCCAGCTTCTGCTGCTCTTTCAAGTGGCGTAGCAATAGGTCGTCCTGCGGGTCCCACGAGGAGGGTGTCCGTGAGAAGACCTTTGTCTTTGTGTCTGGGGAGGACATGTCTTGGTGGTGGTGTTTGAAGTGGGTTCTTGAAGTGTCTTTTATTGGTCAAATGGTTGTCTTTGGTGTTTTTTTCAGCGTTTTCCTGAAACCGGGAGATCGATGAGATGAGATGAGATGACGAATCTGGTGCTGAGCGGGAAGAAGGGTTGGCTGTGTGGGTGTTTGGCGGTGGAAGAGGGTGTCTGGAGCTGTGTAGAGCTGATACTGTGACATTTGGGCTGTTTTAGCTGGATATTTGTAGCTGTTTTAGCTGGATTTCTGGATTCCTGTTCTATTGTGGATGAGATGATGCGATGCCCATTGATAAGACAGGCAAATTACGAATCTTTTGGCGAATTACAAAGAAGAGTGAGCTTTTGATATCTGTGTCATTTGCCACTGAACATGACACTAGATTCATTACTTAAAGTGGTTTAGATAGATATCATGTGAGCCTAATCTAAGAGTTGGTCTTTGTTTCTCTATAAACTACTAAAAATAGGTAAAGTAGTTTATATAAGATTCTATAAAATACATGTCATTTACATCTTTCTGTCCAGAAGATATAGCGTACATGGCATGATTTTTCACATAGAAACACAGAAAGAGAGTCTTTATTAATACCAAATGTTCAACAAGTATATCAAAACTTCCAATTCCTTCATGGCTTTCAAGATTTGCAACAGAAGGTTGGGGCACTTTGCCTTCCAATCAAGCCGATAATATATAGTCAATTTCAATAATTGAACCAATTTATAATGATCAAGACATGTCCACTACACCAACACAAAATACGTTAACAGTTATACAATTTTTCCATAAAGTCAAGAATGTGTTGGACGAATTGGAACAAATTAATGGACAACGATTTAGTTTGATTTTACAAAAAGGTCAACCACCAACTCTTGTAAGAATAGGATTTCATAATGTGGTAAATACAAGAAATATAACAAGTTTAGCTATGCAAAAAATTAGAGATATAACAATATATAATTCTCCAATTTTAGTTGCATCTTCAAAAGAATATTACGATAAATATCTTAAAACAGATGGTCATATAATTGAATTTGATCAAATGGGGTTTACAGGATCATCAGGCGAAGAAGATGTTACTCAATTTTTTGTTAAACCTAAACCGCTGTATATTGACTAGTTTAATCATAAATTCAAAATTAAGCTTGATATAAATAACACCAATATCTTAATTCAATCAACTTTCCAATGTTGTTCATCCCCCTGTTCTCCAAATAATTCAAATGCATAAACAACTAATGTGGTAAACATATTAATCCAATTCCAAAATTGCCATGGATGAACAATAATTTTTTCCATTGCATTTGATGATTCATTTGATAGCCACCAACCCCAAATACATAATTCTTTATCTAATTCATTTGAATATTGCATCATTAAATGTGTATAAACTGCAATTATAATACATGGACTAAACATATATATTAATTTCATAGATTTTGTCGATGGTGCAGGATTTTTCAATGCAGGTATTATTCTTGTTGCTGAATAAAACACGGCAATTCTATATGCTAAATTTATTAAAATTGATGGTGTTATTGTTTTGGATGTAGCAATTAAAAATTCAATAATTGTTTGAAATGAATTGGGTACATTTAATGTTAATATAGGTAATAATTGAGTAATTGATTCATTATTTATTATTGGTAAATGTTGAATTTCTTGTTTAACTTGATTTGTTGCACTTGATATTAAAAATCCAATTTCAATTGATGCTAAATTTGATAATTCTGGGAATGTTTCATAAATACATCTAACAATATATCCAAATAATAATGATGATTCAATTGTGGATCCTTTATTACTTATAATTCCATAAAGTCCCAATCCTGAACAAAATGTTAAAATTGCACCAATTAATGAAGCTGAAACTATACCAATCTCAATAGGGAATGAATAAATTCTATAAAGAAAATATAATGATGTTGTTATAACTCCACCTGAATTTAATAAACTTATTATAACCCAACTTTCACTTTTATTAAATTTTAACCATCTAAAAGTTTGTCCAATACTTTGTATAGCTAAAATTGTACAAAGACCTTCAAGTAATGTAAATAATGGAGTGGAATTAATAATAAATAATTTCCATGGTTTTAAAACAAATTTATAATAAATTAAATTTTCATTTTTCAAAACTTGTGAATTCGTTGTATTGAAAACTGACAAGAATAATGTTAATAAACTTGGTATTAATAAATGTTGTGAATAATAAATTGAACTTATTATTATATTTTTCCTAAATATAACACTAAGCGAGGTAAGAATCCAATAAATATTAAATAATGTAACTGTAAATGCTAATCCACAATAAACACCACCAATTTGAAATGATATTGGTATTGTTAATATAATTAAAATCATATAAAAAGTTGTAAGTATTGCACGTATAGTTGTTTGTATCTTGTGTAATGTATCATTATCTTTCCGATTTGATTGATTATTAAGGGAATTTAAATTATCACTAGTCATTGATAAATCATTAATAGTTGTCTAAATTGTAGTGTTTTAATAATTGTATAACCCCTGGTTCCTAAATATTATCTTATTAACTTCTTGTGTAAAATGTCAGATTCCTTTAATTTCACTTATAATTTCAGATTCACTTTTTTTCATGAAAAAAATTGAGAAATGACCCCAAACCGGAAATACCCGGAACGGGAAATGGTTAGTTATATAAAACAACAAAACGTTAACGGTTATTTTAATTTGAATCAATGATTAAATTCAAACAAAATGAGTACATGTTCTACAGATAATGAATATAACGGTCATCAGGGGATAAGGATCCTGTCAGTGTTTGTGATCTTGATATTCTCTGGTATCGGTACTTTTTTCCCTTTAATTTCTTCAAATATATCTTCAATAAATTTACCATCATGGTGTTGGTTTTCAGCAAAATTCTTTGGATCTGGTGTTATAATAACAACTGGATTTATACATCTATTACAACCCGCAGTGGAAGCCCTGGGGGATGATTGTCTTGATGGTGTGATTACTGAATATCCTTGGGCTTTTGGGATTTGCTTAATTTCATTATTTGTATTATTCTTGATTGAAATTATTACACATCATTTTATTGAGATGACACAGGATAAGAGTGTTCATTCTCATGCACAGTTTCATGAAAGTTTACCATCATCTAGTTCAAATGATTTGGATGATGATTGTCAAGAGATGGATCAATTGATTGGGTCAAACCTCGGGAAGAATTCAATTCAACTCTCAAGTGATGAAGGTTCCAATCATTCAAGTCAAATCTTATCACTTTTCATCTTGGAATTTGGTGTTATTTTCCATTCAATTTTCGTTGGGTTATCATTAGCAGTCTCCGGAGAGGAATTCACTACATTATTCATCGTATTATCATTCCATCAAATGTTTGAAGGATTAGGCCTAGGTACTCGTATAGCTGAAATACCATGGGATTCACAGAGCCCAAACACACCTTGGTTATTAGCATTAGGATTCACATTAGCTACACCATTTTCAATCACAATAGGTTTATTAGTAAGAAACTCTTTCAATCCACAAGGTCGCTACGCGTTGATTGTCAATGGATGCTTTGATGCCATTTCAGCAGGGATATTGATTTATACTGGGTTGGTTGAACTAATGGCACATGAATTCTTATACTCGAATCAGTTTAAAGGTAAGGAGGGTTTCAAAAAGATGATCAAAGCATACAGTATCATGTGTTTAGGTGCTGGTCTAATGGCCCTCTTGGGTAAATGGGCTTAACAATGATATTTCTAGGTGATATTTATGTAGAGACGTATATGCTTATCTATATCGGCCCAGATTCGCGGGTAGTTTACCGGGGAACCTTGGCTTTATATATATAGTGAAATATATGTAAACGCTGGGAGTTTCAAGATAAGTGGTGGTAGGCTTGTAGAAGAGCTCGAATACCATCACATTACTCACAAAATTTGACTCATACCAGCTTATCCACACCAAAACTATACAAGGTACCATATATGATTCATCTCGGCCTGTTTGGAAGTTTCCCTTTTGAGCTAATCACATACTAATCGCGTCGGGATTCGGAGATAGAGCTCGGAAGACAAGATCAATCTTCCTCCGAGCTGATGAATATAGAGACGTGTATAGTGAAATAACTGAATCTTTAGAGATCTAGTAACATGGACATACTTCCCTTTTCAAGCCACTGCATTACCTGCTAAACCAAGTTTCCCTGGCTAAAATTTAGGCGCTCCGGTCGAAAAAGGCCTGGGGTTTTCGGTCTTAATGCGGCTTTAAGGATCGGTGAAAATTTCTCGAACGGCCAGTTTTTTTTTCTTTTGCATACAATTAACGTCCCAGGGAGATGCATTTTGATATATAAATACTTGCATTTGCTCATTTTTGCTATACTTGAGGTTACCTTGTACTATCTATGGGAAAAGATGAGTCAACAAGAACAATTCAATCCTGAACAACCACAGGCTCAACAAGAGCAACTCAATAATACAATGCAATCAGATTCTACATATAACGAATCTAATCATTTACCCTTACAAAAGGAAAATTCAAATACTTCAACTTCTTCAAATTCTCAAGCTGGTGAACCACAAGCTTTAAAACATGAAGATATAGAAGCACAAAATCCAAATGGTGAATTTGATGATCAATTATCAAGAGTTGAATCAAGATCAGATGCAAGTAGACAATTATCTCGTGCTTTAACCGGTGGTGATGAATTTGATTCTAAATCACATCTCCCATTACCACCAATGGGATTAAATAAAGAAATTCCAACTGAATTCCCAGATAGAGAATCATATACAGTTTCATTCAATGGACCAGATGATCCATTACATCCACATAATTGGACTTTAAAGAAAAAATTAATCACTTGTGCAATGATTGGTTATTGTACCGGTTGTGTCGCTTGGGGTTCATCAATTTTTTCATCTGCAACTTTAGTTATTGCAGAACAATTCCATGTTGGTGTTGTTGTTTCTACATTAGGTACTTCATTATACGTTTTGGGTTTTGCTCTGGGGCCAGTTGTTTATGGCCCATTAAGTGAATTATTTGGTAGAAGAATGATTATGATTTTAAGTATTTTCGGGTTTACAATTTTCCAATTTGCAGTGGCAACAGCTGAAAATTTACAAACAATTATGCTTTGTAGAGCTTTTGGTGGTATGATTGGTGCTGCTCCTTTAGTTGTTGTCCCTGCTGCATTTGCTGATTTATTTGGTAATGCAACAAGAGGTAAAGCTATTACTATTTTTTCAATGACTGTTTTCTGTTTACCAATTATTGCTCCAGTTGCTGGTGCTTTCATTGTTAATAGTTATTTAAAATGGAGATGGACTGAATATATTACTGGTATTATGTCTGGATTTGGATTAATATTGGTTACAATTTTTTTTGAAGAAACTCATCATCCAATCATTTTGGTTAATAAAGCTAAAGAATTGAAAAAAAGAACTGGTAATTGGTTAATTCATGCTCCTCATGATGAATTTGAATTATCAATTAAAGATATTGTGGATAAAAACATTACAAGACCAATTAGAATGCTTGTTACTGAACCAATTATTTTATTAATTTCATTATATAATGCCTTTATCTATGGTATTTTATATTTGTTATTATCAGCTTATCCAATCATTTTCGCTAAAGGTTATAAAATGCATGGTGGTGTTGCTGAATTACCATATTTAGGTGTTGCATTAGGTATGTTATTTGGTGGTTGTTTTTGTTATTCAATGGAAGGTAGATATATTAAAGCAATGGTGGAAAATGGCGGTAAACCAGTTCCAGAAGCTAGATTATTCCCATTATTTGGTGGTGCTATTGCATTCCCAATTGGTATCTTTTGGTTAACTTGGACTGGTAATTGGCCAGATAGAGTTCATTGGATGGCTCCAACTGCTTCAGGTGTTTTCACAGGGTTTGGTTTAATTACAATTTTCAATGCTTCAATCAATTATATTATTGATTCCTACTTGATATTTGCTGCTTCAGCAATGGCTGCTAATGCATTCTTAAGAGCTTCATTTGCCTGTGCTTTCCCATTATTTGCAACTCAAATGTTTACCAATATGGGTACTAATTGGGCTGGGTTATTATTAGCATGTGTTGGGTTTGCATTAATGCCTGTTCCATTCTTATTCTACAGATTTGGTAAGAGAATTAGAACAAAATCTAAATTTGCATTTGTCTTATCATAATCATAATACCCATTATTCACATACAATTAGCATCTACACATAGCATTAATATCGGGTTCTACGGGCTCGATATTTCAAGAGACATTTATACTCTCATAATTTTAATACATTAATATAAAAATAATTTAATATGGTTTTTTTTTTTCGCTCCAATTTTACAATGTGACAATATGAAAAGTCTTTAATAAATACAGATTTTAGTTACTGATCATGTAGATTAAAATTATATAAGTTTTATAACTTGAACCGAGCACGACTTTCGCGGCCGATGAGCTCTTGAAAAAATTTAACATATAATAAACATGAAGATTAGATTTGGTATAGATTAATTTCAATTGACCCACATTCCATAAAATGGTTGCCAGTGACGCCAGAAAAGAGAGAAGAAGACAAAGGGAACCAGAGGATCACTCTACAGCTGCTCCTGTGAAGAAGTCAAAGACAAACAGAGGAAGAGGTAGATCAGACTATAGAACCGTTACAAGAACAGCTAAAAGACCATCTAAATACGAAGAAGAGCAAGAACAAGAAGAATCTGAAGATGAAGAAGGTCTAGAAAGTGGAAATAGTGATGATGAGGTAGACGGAGATGCTGTTGGTGACGATAAGGGGAAGGCATATGATGCATTGTTAACATTATTGAACGCTGAACAGATTGATGAAGAGTCTGAATCTGAAGAGGAACCTGTTGAGGAACCTGCACAAGAAGAAAGCGAAGAAGAAGAAGAAGAGGATGATGAAGATGAAACCGAGGAACAAGCTAATGAAGAAGAAGAAATCATTCCAGAATTTGATTATGATTCAGAAGAGGAAGATTTATCAGATCCATTTGAATATCATTTTGCCTCATCATCTGAAAAATATCTTGATGAAGCAAATGAATCATTACAGAAAACCAAGAAATGGTCAAATGCTAAAAAATCATATGATGAATTATCATATTCATGTATTGTCTCTACACCACCTGTTGAAACTGCTTCAAAATATGCAGATATACCAAAATCTCATAATTTAAATGATTACAAAATTAAATCAAGATTATCTGAACCGTTCAATGCAAAATTTGGAAATTCTACAGAGACAGATATTGCTAAATTAATTATGGATCCAATGCTTTCATATAAAGATGTCCTGTTACCATATGGTTCATTTACTAAACAAGAAGATTATAGAAAATTATATTCATTACATTGTTTAAATCATATTTTCAAGACTCGTGATCGTATTATGAAAAATAATGGGAAAGTATCTGCTCAAAATGAAAAAATTCAACAAGGTAAGATTAAACCTGAAGATGAAAAAGAATTTAGAGATCAAGGTTTTACAAGACCAAAAATTTTAATCCTTTTACCAAGTAGAAATCATTGTTATAAAGTTGTTGAAGATATGATTGCCATGTCCGGAGTGGAACAAGTTGAAAAACAAAAAAGATTTAAACAAGAATTTTATGATGATTCAATGCCACCTGAAAATAAACCTGATGATTTTAAAAATTTATTTGAAGGTAATAATCATGATGATTTTAGAATTGGTATTAAATTTACAAGAAAAAGTATGAAATTATTTTCTTCATTTTATCAATCAGATATTATATTGGCATCACCTTTAGGTTTACAATTTATATTGGAAAATCCAGATAAAAAAAAGAAAGATTCAGATTTTCTAAGTTCAATTGAAGTTATGGTTGTTGATAATGCAAGTGCAATTGAATTACAAAATTGGGATCATGTTTTAACCGTGATGAAATATGTTAATAAAGTTCCTGGAAATTTACATGATACAGATTTTGGTAGAGTTAGAATGTGGAGTATAAATGATCAAGCTAAATTATTTAGACAAACTTTAGTATTTACAGAATTTAACACTCCAAATGTTAATAATTTATTAACAAAATCACAAAATATTTTTGGTAAATATAGATTTAGACAAATTATACCATCATCACAATGTGCAATGTCACAAGTTGGTTTAAAAATAAGGCAAATATTTAATAGATTTGATAGTGCAAGTCCTATTGATGAACCAGATGCTAGATTTAATCATTTTAAATCTGTTGTTGTTCCATCATTATCAAAATCCACCACATACGAAGATGGGTTATTGATTTATATCCCATTATATAGTGATTTCCTCAGGGTTAAAAATTATTTGCATAATAAGACATCATTATTATTTGTTGATACAGATGAATATACTGAACAAAAGGATTTAACTAAAGCTAGAGCATTGTTTCAACAAGGTAGAAGAAAAATTTTACTTTACAGTGAAAGATTGCATCATTATAGAAGATTTGATTTGAAAGGTGTTAAGAATATTTTCATGTATGGTATTCCAAATAATCCAATTTTTTATAGTGAATTGGTTTCATCAATTGGTCGTTCAGTATTTGAAGGGATTGCAGATTTCAACATCTCCAATGTTCGTATGCTGTACTCCAAATGGGACTCTTTAGCTTTGGAGAGAATCGTTGGTAGTGAACGAGCACCTGTGTTGACCCATGGCCAAAACGAGTTTTATGAGTTTAGATAGATTTAATAGATATGTCGTTAAATTGAAAATTGTAGGTCTCCGGCACCGAAGAACGCGACTGGCCGTACCGGTTTCCGGGGACTAGACCGTTTTGAAATTCAAGGCTCCGAATTAGAGCGAGTAATAAAATTTAACTTGTTTGTGATTGGGCCTGTGGAGGGCATAGTTTGGACAGAAGGAAGAGGATATGCTAGTGGGAACAGGATGGCCCAGTAGGAAAATGCTGAATTAGTGGTGCCATGCTATCCGAGTGGGCCCAGAACACGCGAATCTACTCCAAATCCACGGTTTAGTATGACTTTGCTAGGTGGCGAATTAAGTGGCAAATGATGAAATATTATACCAATCTCTCCAGGTTTTATACCCTTTTCAGAATTCCGGGACTAGCAGTCTTAAGCGATGAGCTTGCTAGGCAGAGCCTGCCGGGTGTCTAGGCTGGCCAGTAGGAGGCCCGTAGGCAGGAAGAGGGTGTTTAGGCGGAACGGGACTCGCGGGACTCGCGGGCCTAGGCGCGGTCTGGTGAGAATATCTCAAAAATCTTCAAACAATTCATCAAAAGCACTTAAAAAACAAGCGCTGTCCAAATCTTTCCCCTTTACCAACATCAACAACTCAGATCCTCTGATCACAAGCAAGCTATAAACACTCCAATTGCCGCCCATTTGGATGTCCATATAGTGCAGATAACAGTGTCTCTAGAGTGTGTTTCAGAACCCAGAACCTCGTGCTCTCTTATCATTGCCCAACGTTCCCAGCTTTTGATCGCTTGCGTTGACTGTTTTCAAAATCTACATCAAATCATAGACTCAGATCTCATCAAGGAAAAAAATCTATTGAGATAATATATTCAGAGTGAAGTGAATTGGAAGTCAACTTATTACTTATATCATTTCTTCAACAACTGTTCAAAATACAGGAGCAACTCAAAAAAAAAGGTTATCTAATTTGAACCATGCTTAGAGCCTTAAAATATCGTGGTTCTTTACCACGCACAAGAAACCTTGTGAATTCATTAAGATCCAATAGTGTACGCTCATTAGCTACTGGATCCAGTGATAGTTTCTTACAAACAACAAATGCCACTTATATTGATGAAATGTACGATGCTTGGTCTAAAGATCCTTCATCTGTTCATGCTTCATGGAATGCTTATTTTAAAAACTTGAACGGTAACGTTCCAGCTTCTCAGGCTTTCCAAGCCCCACCAACTTTAGTTCCAACCCCAGCTGGTGGTGTTGCTTCAGTTATCCCAAGTGGTGGTGCTAGTTCAGGTGTTAATGATGATGTCTTATTACATTTGAAAGTTCAATTGTTGGTTAGAGCTTATCAAGTTAGAGGTCATCAAAAAGCTCATATTGATCCTTTAGGTATCTCATTTGCTGATGATAAATCACATGCTATTCCAAAAGAATTGACTTTAGAACATTATAATTTCACTGAATCAGATCTAAGTAAACCAATTACTTTAGGTCCAGGTATTTTACCAAGATTTGCAAAAGAAGGTCAAACTACTTTAACTTTGAAAGAAGTTGTTGAAACTTGTGAAAAATTATATTGTAGTTCAATTGGGTTTGAATATATTCATATTCCATCAAGAGAAAAATGTGATTGGTTGAGAGAAAGATTAGAAATTCCAACTCCATATAAATATACTGTTGATCAAAAAAGACAAATTTTGGATCGTTTAGTTTGGGCCACTTCTTTTGAAAGTTTCCTTTCATCTAAATTCCCAAATGACAAGAGATTTGGGTTGGAAGGTGCTGAATCTGTTATTCCAGGTGTTAAATCATTAATTGATCGTGCAGTGGAATTAGGTGTTGAAGATGTTGTCATTGGTATGCCTCATCGTGGTAGATTAAACATGTTGTCAAACGTTGTTAGAAAACCAAATGAATCCATTTTCTCAGAATTTACTGGTTCAGTTGAAGTTGATGAAGGTTCAGGTGATGTTAAATATCATTTAGGTATGAATTTCCAAAGACCAACAACTTCAGGTAAACATGTCAATTTATCATTAGTTGCTAATCCATCACATTTAGAAGCTGAAGATCCAGTTGTCTTGGGTAGAACAAGAGCCATTCAACATTATAAACATGATGTTGGTACTTTTGATAAGGCCATTGGTGTTTTATTCCATGGTGATGCCGCTTTCGCTGCTCAAGGTGTTGTTTATGAAACTATGGGTTTCACAGCTTTACCAGCTTATGCTACCGGTGGTACAATTCATGTTATTGTTAATAACCAAATTGGTTTCACCACTGATCCAAGATTTGCTAGATCTACTCCTTACCCATCAGATATTGCCAAAGCTATCAATGCTCCAATTTTCCATGTTAATGCTGATGATGTTGAAGGTATCACTTTCATTTTCACTTTAGCTGCAGAATGGAGAGCTACTTTCCATACTGATGTTATCATTGATGTTGTTGGTTACAGAAAATATGGTCATAATGAAACTGATCAACCTTCATTCACTCAACCTTTAATGTATCAAAAAATCTCTGAAAAGAAATCAGTCATTGATTTATACACCAAACAATTAATTGATGAAGGATCATTCACTAAAGAAGATATTGATGAACATAAACAATGGGTATGGAACATCTTGGAAGACAATTTCAAGAAAGCTAAAGATTATAAACCAACCTCAAGAGAATGGTTAACCACCTCATGGGAAGGTTTTAAATCACCAAAGGAATTAGCCAATGAAATTTTACCACATTTACCAACTGCTGTGGAGGAGAAAACTTTAAAACATATTGGTGATACCATTTCAAGCTGGCCAGAAGCTTTTGAAGTTCATAAAAATTTGAAGAGAATCTTGGGTCAACGTAAAAAAGCTGTTGATTCAGGTGAAGGTATTGATTGGGCTACTGGTGAAGCTTTAGCTTATGGTTCTTTAGTTGATGAAGGTTATCACGTTAGAGTTTCAGGTCAAGATGTTGAAAGAGGTACTTTTTCACAACGTCATTCTGTTTTACATGATCAAAAATCTGAAAAAACTTATACTCCATTAAAACATATTAGTGAAAATCAAGCTGATTTTATTATTTCAAATTCTTCATTATCAGAATATGGTGTTATGGGTTTTGAATATGGTTATTCATTAACATCACCAGATGCATTTGTTCAATGGGAAGCTCAATTTGGTGATTTTGCCAATACTGCTCAAGTTATTATTGATCAATTTATTGCAGCTGGTGAATCTAAATGGAAACAAAGATCAGGTTTAGTTTTAACTTTACCTCATGGTTATGATGGTCAAGGTCCAGAACATTCATCAGGTAGATTGGAACGTTATTTACAATTAACTAATGAAGATCCAAGATATTTCCCATCAGAAGAAAAATTAAATCGTCAACATCAAGATTGTAATTTCCAAGTTGCTTATCCAACTACACCAGCTAATTTATTCCATTTATACAGAAGACAAATGCATCGTCAATTTAGAAAACCATTAGCTATAATGGTTTCTAAACAATTGTTACGTCATCCATTAGCTAAATCACCATTAAGTGATTTTACAGGTGAATCTCATTTCCAATGGATTATTGAAGAAAGTCCAGCTCCAAAAGAGGAAATTAAACGTGTTGTTATAATGTCAGGTCAAGTTTTCACTGCTTTAACTAAGAAACGTGATTCATTAGGTGATAAATCTACTGCATTTATTAGAGTTGAACAATTACATCCATTCCCATTTGCTCAAATTCGTGATTCATTAAATTCATTCCAAAATGTTGAAGATATTGTTTGGTGTCAAGAAGAACCATTAAATATGGGTGCTTGGTCATACGTTCAACCAAGATTACAAACCGTTTTGAAAGAAACTGATCATTCAGATAAGAATGTTCGTTATGCTGGTAGAGATCCATCAGCTTCAGTTGCAGCTGGTACAAAGAGTATGCATCTTGCTGAAGAAGCTGCCTTTTTAGAAGAAGTCTTTAGTGCTTAGATCCATCTCATTTCAAAGATAATCTGTCTTATTGGATATAGTCCAAATTGATACTATATTTACTCATATTCATGCGTTTACATCTATTTATATTTGAGTTTATAAAAATTGTATTTTAATACATCATATTGTTTTGAATTATCATATTGTAAATCGCGAAAATTAAATACTCGAATTTCTTGCTCTTCATCTAAGGCACAACCGGCGATATAGCAGCGAAGTCATAAACTATGACCAAGAAGCAATCATACGTCATTCCAAATTCTACCTGAGCTACAAGAGCTCCACTTCCGCCTACTATTATAAAATATAAATAACATAACAACCTTTTAAAGGTTTAAAGTTTAAATAATCGATTATATAATCAATACAAGTTACAATCTGAAAAAAAAAAATTGCTCCGTAAAAATTAACAATAGATCTTAACGGCTATCAGCAATCATATCGATCTATATTACAATTGTGGAGATAAATATATATCAACATGTCACAAACTCGTCAAAAGACCGCATTAATCACAGGTGCCTCATCAGGAATTGGATATGAATTATCCAAACAATTATCAGCCAAGGGGTATAAAGTCTATGCAGGAGCACGTAGATTAGAAGCAATGGAACCTTTAAAACAATATGGTGTAATTCCAATTAAATTAGATGTTTCATCATTAGAAAGTGTATTGGAAATTAAAAAATTATTACAAGAAGAATTAGTGGATGGGAAATTAGATATTTTATACAATAATGCAGGACAAAGCTGTACATTTCCAGGAATTGACGTTACAGATTCTCAAGTTGAACAAGTTTTCCAAGTTAATGTATTTGGAGGGATCAGAGTCACTAGAGAACTTTCAGAATTTGTGATTAATGCCAAAGGTACAATATTATTTACTGGTTCATTAGCCGGTGTTGCTCCATTCCCATTTGGTTCAGTTTATAGTGCTACGAAGGCAGCTATTCATCAATATGCTAGAGTATTACATTTAGAATTGAAAGGATTTGGAGTTCGTGTGATTAATGTTGTCACTGGTGGTGTTGATACTGATATTGCTGATACTAGAGACTTACCAATAGGTTCTAAATTTGATTCACCAGAGGGGAGATACGTTTTCAAAGAAAGACAAGAGATGGCTAAAAGAAATAAACCAATGAAGACTTCTAAATATGTATCACAAGTTGTTGATGATATTTTGAGTAGAAGGGATCCTATTGATGTTTATAGAGGGAAAATGTCCATCTTGGTTCCTTTTTTCATTAAATGGTTTCCTGGATGGGTTGTGGAATTGGTGTTTGCTAGAAAATTTAAATTGAACTCATTTTTTGAATCATTAAAGTCTAAAGATCCTGTGAATTTACACTTGGATTGAATATGTGTGTGTTGATTGTGTTTTAAGCTAGTTAATGAATGATTATACGAGTATGAAATAAACGTTTTGAGTTGAATTTTGAATCGTAACGGCTGTCCCTTCAGTAAGGTACACTACATGCCAGATACTCTCCGAGCTTCAAAGCTAGCCAATGATTCTCCATCATAAAGTACCTACTTCAAAGGCACCTTCTCTGTATCAAATCTCTTTACCCGATGTGGTAATTCCTAGTGATCCAGTAAAGTGAGGCAAGTAGATATACCATACATTTGTTTCGCGGTGAAAACTTTTAGAGTGTCCGGTAAAGTTTATTTTAGTGTGTGCGTTTTTTGGAACAAATATGATACGAATGTGAGAATAAAGATGGAGACTCGTGACTCGTGAGCTAGAAAGTTTTAGCTTTACCATTTGGTACTATGACTTATAAAGATGTTATCTTCACGGTCTAGAAGCAGCATCCAAATTACACACATATGTTGTCTTTGATGGCACGCTGTGATTGGCTTGAAATGAGGCTCTTGGTCTTTTGTGAGTGAGTTGATGTATGCAGTTGACTGTTGTAGCGTAAAGTGAAGTGCGGACGTTACTTCAAAGTACTACGTAGTGGATGTTTGGATCGAGGCGAAAGATATACTGGTGCACCTGGAGGTATAACTCAAGCCTAAACTGAAGATATCTGAAACGAACTTGAAGAGGTAACACTAAGATTCTAGGCAGGAAACCAACGTTCAGATTCTCGTCAAGTTTAGCCTCAGCAAGATATTATAGCGGTGGTTGCCCAATTATTAACATTGAGCTTTGGCTTGGTAGTATGTTAGGAACTTGTGGTTTGCAAATCTAAAACTCGGGCTGTTAAAGCTGCTTGATAAATTATAATCAAAGTTTAGATCCAGATAAGGTTTGACCTTAAGCCAGCACCGAGATGGCCCATAAATTCGAAGTTAAACAGTTCCAAGATTGCGATCGAGATTCGCACATGGAAACGTTTACTTCAGCATGGCCTCTGTTATTGTTATCCCCTTCTGGCTTTTGTAATTTCATCTGTCGTATCGTTGAGATTTGAGATTTGAGATTGCTTCATGTAGGCTAGCAAAAGCACAACAACACAACACAACAACAAACAAAAACACTACTTCAACTAAACACACCACTATAACCTCATTCCACCATAATAGATCATTCTTAACCATGGCCAGCCAGGCTCCACAGACCTTATTCCTGCTCAGCTCTGCTCAGCTCTGTCCAGCTCTGCCTGGCTCTGCCTATTTCTGCGCTGGCTCTCCCAGCGGGCAAAAGAATTTCTTCGCTGACGTAAGCTCCGCAGCACACGCGCCAAAGTTTTAAAAAGCCCAGGAAATCCCATTTTATGTTTACATTCTGTTTTACAACCCTTCCAAACTTTCAACTTCAAGAAACTATCTATTCCAACTTTTTACACTCCTTTAACAAAGACTTTGGATACTTCTTACCCCACGCTCCTTTATCAACACTTATAATTTCCAACCAGGTTATATTAGCATCAGTCACACTCAGATCTAGTATATTCCAGTCCACTCCTTCAGAAATTATATCAACAAACAATCAAGAAATTTAAGAGCTTACTTTAAAGAATTAAAACATCTTTAGCACTTGAAAAGTGAGTATACAAGAACTAACTAATACAGCTGCAATATGAAGTCTGAACTTGAATGAATAGAGAATAGTACCACTGTTATATCTGGGATTTGAATTTGATTACCGCCATACCCAAGATCTCGGGATTCAAATTAGTCGAGAAGATACCCACAAACACATACAGCATGATGCCCAACATTCCATAGCATAGCAATCACCATCCACCACTATAGCACTCTCCCAACTTGACCAGCTATCCAAGGCTTTGTTGTCACCTCCTTTGATGTTGTTCTTCTGGAATGTCCCAATCCGGTAATGCAAGCAAAACAACCCGCGAAACCCGCGAATTCCACCCGGTCTGCCTCCTTTGGCCTGAAAACGTGCCGCTACCGTGTCTGGAATCTCAAGATCTTCACGCGTTGAAGGGTGGCTACATGAATTTCCACAAGTCTTGGTGAGGGAAGAGGTCAAGAGTGATTTGATTTAAGATGATTAGGATCCAGTGTGTGGCTAGTACGCCATGTGGTGATTGTGGTCCAACTTTATCTTAATTGTCATTCCTTTTATTCAATTCAATTCATTCATTCACATTGCACTTATAATACTTACGGTTCATAATATTAACAAACATTAGATGAAATTCTCAACTGCTACCGTTACTGCTTTCGCAGCTTTAATGGGTTCAACCATTGCTGCTCCTCATGCTCATGACGATGTTGTCAAACGTGATGCTGAATGTGCCACCACTGCTCATCATCATCATGAACATAAACGTGCCGTTGCTGTTGAATACGTTTACTCAACTGTTGTTGTCAATGCTCAAGGTGAAACTGTTACTCCAAGTGCTTCTCAAACCACTTTGGCTTCAACTTCAGCTGTTAACAGAAATTTGAAACCATCTTCAACTTCTTCAAGTCAAGCTACTTCAACTTCTGCTTCTTCAACCACTTCAGCTGCTGCTTCATCATCAACTGAAGCTTCATCTTCATCATCAACTAATGAAGAATCTTCATCAACTTCATCTCAATCTTCATCAAAATCTACTGGTGATATCTATGGTGATTTAGAAAATTTCTCTAACCCAACCAAAGAATTCCAAGATGATACCATTTCATGTACCGATTTTGATTCATTAGTTGGTCAAGGTGTCATCAAATTAGATTGGTTAGATTTCGGTGGGTTCTCTGGTATTTATCATCCAAGTGATACTTCAACTGGTGGTTCATGTACCGAAGGTTCTTACTGTTCTTATGCATGTCAACCAGGTATGTCAAAGACTCAATGGCCATCATCTCAACCAGGTAATGGTGTTTCCGTTGGTGGGTTACTATGTAAGAATGGTAAATTAAGAAGATCTGATACTTCAAAGAACTACTTGTGTGAATGGGGTGTTGATGCTGCTTACGTTAAGAGTGAAATCTCTAAAGATGTTGCCATCTGTCGTACCGATTATCCAGGTACTGAAAACATGGTTATTCCAACTTATGTTAAAGGTGGTAACACTTTACCATTAACCGTTGTTGATCAAAAAACTTATTATCAATGGAACAATGCTGGTACTTCTGCTCAATATTATGTTAACAATGCAGGTGTTTCAGTTGAAGATGGTTGTGTTTGGGGTGATTACGGTACTACCGTTGGTAACTGGGCTCCATTAAACTTTGGTGCTGGTTATACTAATGATATTTCATACCTATCATTGATTCCAAATCCAAATAACAAAAAATCTTTGAACTTTAACGTTAAAATTGTCGCTGCTGATGATGATTCAACTGTTTCTGGTCAATGTTACTATGAAGATGGTAAATATAACGGTAATGGTGATGATGGTTGTACCGTTGGTGTTACCAAGGGTAAAGCTAACTTTGTCTTGTATTAGATAAATTAGCTTACCAACAAGATTATCCACTAGATCTTCCCCAATTTTTTTCATTATCTCTTTTCTTAAATTCTCTCTAACTTTTTATAAATATCCTTTTACTTTATCTCCTACTAGTTAGTTATCATTGGTGGACCATTGCTTACTTTTTGTATTTCTTCAAGTTGAATGGATATCTATGCTATTTTACCATCAAAGGGACTGTATGTTTGTATAACTTAATGTATTATAATTATCAAAGTTTTTAGTGAATTGCGCTTTTCTAAAAATGGCGGTCGCTGGGCCTCGAAATGCAAGGAAAAAAAAATCTATAGGCCTGAAATTTGTACAGAAAAACATGAAACTAAGGCACAATTTATTGTAAATACATTATAACTATACAAGTTCAAACGATCTATATAACCTAAAGACCATCATTCTCACCTTCAAAAGCCACTTTACCAAGGTCAGGTCAACAGGCCACCAGAATCCATTCTCATCTCCATCATTTCCACCTCAATATCCTCAATACTTCATTCACCCTTAGGTAAAAATAGATTCATATCAACATCACGGAAGGGAGCTTTTTAGGAATCATATATACCCAGTTGGTCCAACTTATCCTTGTTTATTGAGATATCATCATATTCAGGTCTATCCACTACATTAATCACATCTTTGGCGTGTTTTTCAAAGGAATATCACAACATTCCACATACATTTCAAGATCTAACATTTGTTATTGTTTTAGTTGCTTTGTTTACATTCTTTGGAGACGTAAAAGATATCATTTTGGTTGATTCATTTTATACTAGATTTGCCTACTTTGATCACTCGAGGTTAAATTATCATTTTATTTATTTGGTTGTGTCACTTTGGTTTTTATATCCGATTGTTTTGTTTATTTACAACGGTTTCATCAAGACATCTATATTACCATCGAAAGAATAGATTTTTTTATATTCATTGATCCAGCTGCTTCATCTCTTAATTTTTGGCTTTTAATTATTTGATTAAATATTACCTTCATACATTATAGAAAACGAAACCCATCCCTTGAAATAGGCAAAAAAGGGATAGATATACTTATAAATAGACTCCTTACGATTCATGAGTCCATCACAAGATCAACCATCATCAAGACTTCGGTCAAGTCCCAAAGTTGATAAAGGTAAAGATGCAGAGAAAGATTCTAAAGATCAACCAGTATCATCTGGATCTTCAATTTTTTCAAACAGATCAAAAGAATCTCAACAGACATCACATGGAACAAATGTTGGTGAACAAGGAAGTCCCAAGAAATCAGGATTGAAGAGTTTTTCAAATTTCTTTAAAGGTCATAAAAGAGGTAATACTGTTGATGTTTCACAAATGAGAAAGAAATTTGAAAAAGAATCTGAACCGATTGCTCCAATATTAGAAAAAGATGAATATAAAGATAAAGATCCTACGAGATCTAGATCCAAATCACCTTTGAAAAGTATTCTTCAAGATGAGGATGAAAAAGAAGGATCTAAAGAGGCCAAGTCTCCGAATAAAGATGGATCCAAAATTTCGTCATCATATCTTCAAGATGTCTTGGGAATATCGATTAATGATTGGCCATATTCTGAAGAATTATTACTTTCCACCATTGCATTACAAACAGAGAAGGAAAAAACCAAAAAGGAACATCTTAGATTAACATCAATTCAAAATTCCATAGATTTAATTAGATTATCAGTGGAAACAGGAATCCCACCTGAGACAATACCCAATGTTTTTCTTTCAAGTGAAAAATCCAAGGAATTATTGGATAGAATAGCTCAAAGGAAAATAGAAATTCAAGATGCACCAGGACAAACAACAAATGTTAAACCTCAACAGTTTCAATTTCAAACTAAAAAAGAAGATAAAAATTCAACACCTTCACAACCAACATCAAAGAACTCTACAACATCAGTTTTCAAAGTTAATATTCCTCAACAAACTCAATTCCAATTTCATCATTGGCAAAAACCTGGTGAACCCTCTTCAAATACCAATACAACACAGCAACAATCACTTGAAAGTGATAAAAAGAGGAAATTTTCCAATGATGAACCTTCACAACTTAAACCATCAACACCTAAAAGAGTGGCTAGTGTATCATCTCATAGACGTCATCAATCAGAGGCAAATGTTTCTCAATTAAGAAGTATGTTTGAACAACCACATCCATCAACTTTACAACAACCTCATCAACCACAATGGGGTTCAAGAGCATTAGGATCCCCATATTATCCACCAAGAGAATCGAGACCAATATATTATCAATTCCCAGCACCACCTCCACAACAACATACTGGACAACCATATCAACAATACCCTGTTGTACAATTCCCACCTGTTCAATATCAACAACCACAACAACAATTTGTTTTCCCACCAAAACCACCACATTCATTACAAGGAACACCTACACATCAAGGTACACCTGTTCAACAGGGACTTGCACCACCTGTTTTCAATCCACAATTATCTCAAGGTTCACCAATGGCTAAAAATGATCGTAGATCAAGTGGTGAAAAAGGTGGGAAATCAGATGTTAGTTTTTTAATTAGTACACCAAATAATCCACCAAATAAATGATTAATTTGCTACGCAATATATATAATTAAATCATTGTAGTATTAATACTTTACATAGAATCTATTGAGATGCACATTGAACACCTGGACCATCACCTTCTTCATCATCATCGTCATCATGAGCTTGATAACGTCTTCTTGAAGATTCATGTTTATGTTCATCATATTCTGTTAATACAACATCTTCAACATTAGCATTACTTGGTGCTGTAGATTTTTTTCTTGGTGGTAAAATTGTTTCTAATTTTTTCAAATTTTCTTCAGAAGTGAAATTATCTTGTGGGAATTTAATAGTAAATTTAACAAATAAATTACCATAACCACCTAATTTATAAATTGGCATACCTTTATTTTCAACAACTTTAACTTGACCTGGTGAAATGATTTCACCTGGAATTATAGAAACTTTCAAATAATCACCACTAACGTGTTTAATATTTAATTCACCACCAGCTAAAGCGGTTAATAGATCAATTTCAGCTTCATAAACCAAATCATCACCTTTTCTCTTGAATTCAGCATGAGGTTGTTCATCCACAACAAAGACAACATCACCAGTGATGACATCAGGTTCTTGATCACCTTCACCTTTAAATACGATTCTTTGACCATTCTTCATACCTGGTTCCACATGAACTTGTAAGATTTTTCTTTCAGATTCGGTTTTTTTACCTTTACAAGATTTACAACGATCTTTTGGATCAACAATATCACCAGTACCTGAACAAGTATCACAAGTAGTTTGGAATCTTTGAATCATTGGACCCATTTGTCTGGTGACAAATTTGATACCTTTACCACCACAACCGGTACATTTCTTCACAGCACCAGCTTTACCACCACGACCTTCACATGTCTTACATAGCACAGTCTTGTTTAGGGCTAATTTGGCAGTTCTACCTTTGTACAACTCCTCCAAAGTGGCTCTGATGGAATGCTTGATGTCAGCACCTCTTTGTGGACCTCTAGAGGCACCACCGCCACCAAACATACCACCACCAAAGAATTGACTAAAGATGTCATCAGCACCCATTCCACCGCCCATTCCACCTGGACCGCCACCGGATAACCCTTCTTTACCATAGGTGTCGTAAATTTCTCTCTTTTGAGAGTCGCTTAGAGTCTCGTAGGCAGCACTGATCTCTTTGAATTTCTCAGCGGCTTCTTCTGAAGGGTTTTTATCTGGATGATATTTCAAAGCTGCTTTTCTGTAACCCTTCTTGATTTCTGTGTCAGAAGCAGTGGCGGAAACGCCTAACAAGTCATAAAATTCAGTTTCTTTAACCATTGTGTAGTTTTAAGTTGTGTCTCTATTGAATAATGAGTAGATGAATTGATGATGATTTGTAATGAATTCACCAAGTTTATTTTACTCCGAGATGGAAACAGATGGAAGATCAAAGAATGCTCTATTCTTGAACTTTTCAGTGAAAAAGATTGGTATGAATAAATGAAACCCGCAGAGTGTTGACAGCTGTGCAAATGGGGAGACTATTTATATATAGTAACCTTGACTTTATGATATCTATATAAGCTGATATTGAAACACTGTGATAAACTAGCTATTCCATCTAATTTCTATTGACTTTTTGTTGAAAAAAAAATTAAAATATTAAAATCAAAAAAAAAAAGATAAAGTCACGTGGGATGGACCGGAACTTGATAATTTGGCGTGAGCCGGCATATATTTGTATTAGAATAAAGGTGGATGTTGGTTTAAAAGAGGATAGATAGTTAAATAGAAGGGATTGACGAGCATGTATTTACCAATATTTTCATCTGTTGTTGATTTGATATAATCTTGTAAGATCAACCACCACCGGTAAGCCCGCTATTCCCTTATCAGCCACACCAGTATAGATATAGGTGGAATATTAGAATAGCCTTTATATTATTGGAAAGAATCGCATTTAGCAGTGGAAGAGAGTACAGATCGATTCATTAAACTATGTATTTCTATTGACAGCTATATCCTATTGATAGTGTGAATAGAACGATTTTGAATCACCTGCAAGTGGCATATCTAAACTTGCAAAATATGAATTCAACTGCACTGCTTCACTTTGACCTGGTTTATCAGGGTATGTACTTTGTATAAATTTAGAGAAATTAAATTTCTTCGAATCAATTTTACCGGCCTTATGATCACCAAATGCAAATTCAAGAACAAATGTTGCCATCTTTAAAGTAAAGAAGAATAAATAATTATGTGTAACAACTGTAAAATCATATTTTTCACTGATTAAAGATCCAATAGCTTCAAATTTAATCTTGGCAACCAAATATATCAAATATTTATAATCTTCTGTACAATAGGCAAATTTCTTAAACAATTTCTCATGATTATCATCAATATCCAAATCACTGAAATCCAATAGGTCATAAGTTTGATAACTAGGGTTTTGTTTCTCTATCTTGCTTAAAAGTTCACCAATATTACATCCAGATCCACCATTAACAAATAATCCACTGATAGTTTCACCTTTATCATTTGGTACTAAAATTTCCATAAATTTTGAACATGCAAAAATTGCAGCTCTTCTTTGTGTTAATCTCATATAGGGGAAAACTGTAATTATTAATGAACTAATAGGTCCATAATATACAGCCATGGGAGATTTACTTAAATTTTCATATCCTTTAAAAAATTCTCTTTCCAAGATTAATACAGATAATGCATATTTCCATGTTTTAGTTTCCATTATTTTAATAATTTGTGAATTATCATCACCCATAATTTTTAATCTCTTGTAACAAATGTTATAAAAAGTTTGAATAAATGAAAAAATTAATGATCTAAATGCACATCTTAATCCAATATCGAAAAATCTTTCAGAATTTTGTACATCTTCAAATGGGAAATTTTGTAAATCTTTAACATCTTGTTCCATTGGTGGATATTTCCTCTTGAGTAATTGTTTTAATGGTTTTATCAATCTCATTTCCACAATCTTTATAAATACATAGGTATCATCCATAGATTCTAAATCTTTATAAATATTTAATGCTTGATTTAAAAAAATTGGTGTTTCCACATAAACATTATCCAAATCATTATATTTGATAAAAATTTCATTAATTTTAGGTGGTGTACCAGTTTCAAATGCTTCTTTACAATCAAAAGCCACCACTGAACGCCAAAGACTTTTCAATTTTCTTCTAGTTAATGATGATTTATGAGCATAATAAACATCAATGTTTTTATTTAAATTTAATTGTTTCCCCAAGATGATCATTCTTCTAACAAATACATTTGTTGGTGGAACATTTGAATATTCTCCCGATGGTGAATGAATTGCATATTGTGCAAATGAAAATGACATAAACATTGCTTGGAAAACTTCTGGTGTATAGATATATCGTACTTCATTTCGTTTGGAAAGGTAACTGTTTAATGAAACATAAAGAATCTCTTGATATTCCAAAAAGGGTTTAAAATCCACACCTGTATTTATTTCAGGAGCAAATGAAGTCCAATATGTCATTAAACTTGTACTTGCAAGGAAAAGTAAAAAATATGAAATCTTGTATAAATCTTGTGGTAATTTAATATCAATTTCCACTCCTCCATTATCTGATACTCGAAGAAACCCTTGGATAGCTTCATTCATCTTTTCTGAATCAAAGGCATATTCTCCAATGGTGTATGAATTATCATATTTTCGCCAAATACCCAATAAATTATTGATGAAATCCATACTTGGTATGATTGATGCAATTTTCCTAATAACACTCTGGATAAACAATATGTGATTCTCTTCATCAGTTTCAATCTGAGTTAACAATTTACAACCTTTCACCGAGGGAAATTCATCCAATATACTAGATAACAAAGTTTTATCTGATCCATCACCACTTGGTCGCTCCTTTTCACGTTTCAACCGTTCCACCTTCATCAGTTGATGAATCTTCACCAATGTCTGTATCATCGATGGGTTCGACGCCACCATCGAGGCCCATGACGTGGAACCAAAATGCTCTGTGCTCTCATGTGATTCCAACTTGGTGTTGAACAACGGGTCTCTAAACATATCTACGTCTGTAGGGGAACCATCCAGTGAATCACCCGGCAAACTCAACCGTCTCAGCTCGTCTTTCAATCCTTTATTCTTCTCCTGTAGGAAAACCAATGTCTCTTTAGAGTCCTTGGATTTCAGGCTCATCCTTCTGTAAACACACAGACCCAAGGGCAGCTTGATCTCCTCACAGGCTGAGCATATGGGTCTCTTCTGGTCGCACTTCCTCCGTCTGAGCCTGCACCCGATACACGACGATATCCTGGACTCGGGCATTGTCTGGGTTTGTTGATGTTGTAACAGTCAAAGGATCAAAGAGATGAAATTATATCAATTATACACATGAAACGCAAGCCCGCCGTTCTCCGTGACGGAAATACAGGGACTTGTGCAACAATGCTATTGTTAACATCACTACACTTTATACTGTATTATGTCAGCCAAGGTTTATTATAATAAGTTTATAAAATATCAGCGTTATCCCTGTAAAAAAAACCTGGCTCAGCAACCATCCGGATATTGGTGGAATAGCTATCACTGTCCCGATGTGTAGTAAAACTTGGAATCACCAGCAAGAGGCATATCCAAGCTGGCAAATAGACCGTTTAGTCTTATATCCTCTTCTTCTTCTTGTTTTATAGTTCCGTTTAAACCATGTTCATTATGTTCATTATGTATTGGTTGACCAGGGTTCATTATTGATGGTGGGTTATTACTAAATGATCCCGGTCCGATAGCTGGTGTGGTGTATGAATCACGGAAAAATGTCTTGAAATCAAATGATTTAGATCTAGTATCTATAGCCTGTGCAAACAATTTATCAAATTCAAATTGAATTGGTTTATTTGATGTGTTTATTGGTGGAACTGTATTTGGTGATATATCTTCCACTAATGGGAAAGCTTGATTCAAGAAAAACTTGGACATCTTTAATGTGAAAAAATACATATAATTAGATGTAATGAAATCTAAATTATATTGACCTTTACCAAGATAAATAGTGGAATCTTGTAATTGTCTTGCCACAATCACTGTACACATTTTCCAATCGTTTAAACAATCAAATTTTTTCAAAAATTCAGGAATATCATCATCAATATCCAAGTCTCCCAATTCTTTAATACCTAAAAGACCCTGATATATACCTTTATCCTCTAATTTTTGGAAAATATCCAATGAACTTTGTCCCATTTGTTGGAAGAAAAATTTCCTGATATAAATATCCAACTCCTTATTCAAATCTTGTGATTCTAAAAATTGTGTACATGCAAATATAGATGCTCTTCTTTGTGCTACTCTCATATAGGGGAAATATGTACACATAACAGAACTTGCTGGATGATATAATGCAGCTTGTGGATGATTATTGACGTTATGATATGTATGGAAATAATAACGTTGAATTTCATATATCAACAATGTATATTTCCAACATTTTAACATGATTGATTGAGAAACTTGTGAATTTGTTTCATTAATATATTTTAATCTCTTGTGACAAATTTGATAAAAAGTTTGAATAACACATATAATAAATGAATATAATGATAATGATTGTGCTATTTCTGCAAATAATTTCGGTTCTAAACTGTCAAAATTATATCCAATTGCATCTTGTACTAATTGATCAATAGGTTTAAAACATGTTTTCAACAATTGCTTTAATGGATTAATACAACGAATTTCTAAAACTTTAATGAAAACATGAACATTTTGTGTTAATTCCAATTTCACATAATCTTGTAATACTCTATTCAAAATCCTTGGGAACTCAATGAATGGATCATGTGAACTTTTATCATAAATAATTAATGGTTTTTGTATCTTTGGTGGTGTACCACATTCAAATGATTCAAGACAATCATATGATGCTAAACAAGACCATAAAGTTTTCAATTTTGAACGAACTTTCATGGATTTATGAGCATAATAAACATCTATATCCTTGTGTAAATTTAAAGCTTGACCTAAAGTTATAGCCTTCCTTAGAGAAACTTCTGGATGTAATTGATTAGGTCTAGTTTCTGGTCCAGATCTTGGGACATATTGTCTAAAAGATCTAGATATAATCATGGCTTGGAAAGTTTCCACAGTGTATAGATATCTAAGTTCATCCGTAGTGGTTAAATAATCATGAAATAATGTATAAAGTGAATCTTGTAATTCTGTTAACAAATGGAAATCCACTTTGGTATGTGTAGTTGGTGTTAGATTTAAGCAAAAACAAATGTAACTTATACTAGACACAAAGAGCATAAATGATGAAATCTTGTATAGATCATTGGGCAGTTTAATATCAATTGTAGCTCTTGTATTAGATATTTGAAGAAATGTCTTGATGGATTGATTGAAACTTTCAAAATCAATAGCAAATATTCCTAGGCAGTTCATTGAATCATATTCTTCATAAATTTTCAAAATTTGTTCAATGACATGGCAATCGGGTAAAGCTTGCTCAATTTGTTCAATAATTGCACTAGCAATTGTCAAATGATTTTGGTTTGTAAGTGATATCTCTGATAGGAAAGGCCCTGAAGTTGAAAGTTTCTCTAGAATTTCCTCCAACACTTGTGACGCTGTTTTCTGCTTGGGTTCATTAGACTGATGCTCAGTGCTCTCTTTTTGAATGAAGGCGTGTAATTTCACCACGATGGAGTTCAATAATGGTTCTGAATTAACCAGAGCAGCCCATGACGTAGATCCAAAATGGGTCAAACTATCCAAAGACTCATGAACCGTCTTGAACAAGGGCAATCTCTCCGGTTCCACCTCCATCTTCTCCCCAGCTTGTGCCCACACGCCAATCTCTTCTTTCAACTGCCTATTGACCAATCTCAAATGGTCCAACGTTGTTTTGGAATCTTTGGCAACCAAACTCATCTTTCTGTAAACACACAGCGACACGGGGATCTTGAGCTCGTCACAAGCCGAGCAAATAGGTCTTCCCTGGTCGCATTTTCTCCTTCTAAGTCTGCACCCAACACACGACGAAATCCTGGACTCGGGCATTGTCTATGTTCTTCCCTGGTTGTTGTTTTGGTTCAAGTGTGGTTATAATATAATAACTCCTGTTTAATTCACTTTGCATTTTCGCGGTCTCAAAATACGAGGTCCCCGGATTTACGACATCAAGACATCAATGATATAAATAATATGGATTAGATTATACTATTATACTGTGTAAATTACTATCATGACTAGTTAGCACTCACATGGGCCACGTGTTCCAAAAGATCAACCACTCTGGAACTGTACCCGTACTCGTTGTCATACCACGCCAATAACTTGAAGAAATTGGCATTCAACTCCAACCCAGCTTTGGCATCGAAAATAGAGGATCTTGAATCTGATGTGAAATCTGAACTAACGACAAAATCATCAGTATACCCCAAAATCCCCTTTAGGTCACTCTGTGAATGCTTTTTAATGGTGGCTTTGATTTCATCATATGATGTCTCTTTAGTCAAACGCACTGTTAAATCCACAATGGAAATGTTTATAGTTGGAACTCTTAATGAAATACCAGTGATTTTACCCTTTAGTTCAGGTATCACCGCGGCAACAGCCTTAGCTGCACCTGTTGATGAAGGAATGATATTACCAGGTGCTGAACGACCACCTCTCCAATCTTTTCTCGAGGTCCCATCAACTAATTTCTGTGATGCAGTGGCAGAATGCACAGTGGTCATCAATGCATCTTCAATACCAAAATTATCATTGATAACTTTAACCAATGGAGCAAGACAATTTGTAGTACATGAAGCATTTGATACAATGGTCTGTTCAGGTTTATAATCTTGTTCATTTACACCAACAACAAACATTGGTGCTGTCTTGGATGGTGCTGTGATGATAACTTTCTTAGCACCGGCAATGATATGTTTCTGAGCAGAATCTAATTCTTTGAAAACACCTGTGGATTCAATCACATATTCCACGCCTAATTCTTCCCATGGGATGTTTATAGGATCGGTTTCTCTAAACAATGTAATGTTTTGGTCATCAATTATCAAATGATCTTCATCAAAATCCACTTCACCTTGGTATTTCCCATGTGTGGAATCATATTTAAATAAATAAGCAGCATACTCAGCATCTGTAGATGGATTATTTATAGCAATAATGTTTATATCTTGTCTCTTAAGTGCGTTTCTTAGTACCAATCTACCGATACGTCCAAACCCGTTGATCCCAACGTTAATAGTCATTTTGTCTATTATCACAGGCCCAATTAGTCTACAATCACCATATTCAACAATCTCAGGGATACACAGCTCTATTTATACAATTATACATTCAAAAAGTTTAAACTCTGATCAAAGGAACCCCGGGATTTCCCCAGATTTCAGCCAGGCGGTTCTCGGGTGCAGGATCCCGAGAAGGCATACATCCGGGAACTAATAAGATCCTTTATATATATCTAAACAACTCTTGATTTACCGTTACCATCATGTAGCAACACATCAGCAATGTTGCCCAAGCTGAATATCGCAGTGTTGTCAAACACGTCTTTTGTCGAGGAACCTATATGTGGAGTTAATGTGACATCTGCAGTTCTTTGCGTGAGTCTTGCATCAACCAATGGTTCATTTGTGAATACATCAAGTCCAATATGGCCAATCTCACCTTTTTCAAGCTTTTGGATCAAATGCTCTTCATCAATGATGAACCCGCGACCAACGTTGATGAATTTGGTATTTGGTTTAGCACGATCCAATACTGTAGAGTTTAATAGGTTAAATGTTGATTTGTTTCCTGGACATGAAACAATAACAACATCAACATCACCCACAAGTTCACCAATATCTTTGTAATATTTAACTTCATATCCCAATTTACCATAAACTTCATCCGAAATTTCATTTCTTTGATGATATGCTATTTTCAAACCCAATGCATCACATCTTTTACCAATTTTTTGACCAATATTACCAAACCCAATAATCCCACATTTTCGATCTTTTGGACCTTCAATGGCAACACCACCACCAATTTGACCAAAGGGATAACTTCTTTGTTCCCATTCGGTTTGAAGTTGACCTAAACCCCCTGTTTTCTGATCATATCCATGAGTTTGTAATTTACTACGTACTTTAACAGTATGTGGTAATAATCTAGTTTGTTCTTGAAACAAACTAAAATGTCTAAACGATTCCAAGACATGCCATAAAACCAAATCTGCAACATGATCAGCACCTAATGAAGGAGTATTGAAAAATTTAATATCACGTTGTTTTAATGCTTCAGTATCATAAGCATCATACCCCACGGCACATGAAACAATAACTTTTAAACTTGATGGTAAATGTTCAATCAAATGTGAGGTCAATCCACCTAGCGGAACAAACCCACCCCATCCAGCATATATACCTTGGATATCAGTAAACTCTGTGGCTAATTTATGTATAAATTCATCTTTAGTTGTGAGTCTATAATGCTATCCGTATTGTTAGTAATTGAAGTTGGTACATATTTATATGATCATACCCACCAAGATCTCAAATTTTTGTTTAAATTCAATGAATTGAGGTAATGACTCGTCCAAGTCACCAATAAATAAAACTTTATGCGACATTGTATATAGATTTTATTGTTCCATCAAGATTATCAATTGTTTAACGGGATTTCTCGAGGATTTAATAATCTCAAGGATTTTCCAATGAACTTTGGTATGTGCAGTATGGAGACCATATCTACAGTATTTACAAACTTTTACATATAAATATATTAAACATAACACTTGGAAAACAGTACAGAGTTCTTTTAAAACTGATTGAATATAAATATGTGACTCAATAAACAATTCTTAATGTTATGTGATGTGAATGGATTTATTTTTAATGGATTTTTTTTATTGAATTTATGGCGTGGATGGTAACTTCATGATATAATATAACTTGTTTTTTTTTTTGGATTTGAATGCATCTAATGATGTTCTTCTTGTGGAACACCGACTGGTTTTATTTTATAAACTGAACCACATTCCCAACATCTAGCTTCTCTTTCAATAGTTGGTTTTAACCATTCAATAACATGTGAATCAGCTGGAGAACCAGTACAACCAACATAACGATAATCATCAAAACTTTCAATTAAAATTGGATCAGCCATGGTACCTCTTCTTGAACTATCTAATGGTTTAGTATCGAAAATTTCAATACCTTCTAATTTACCTAATAATTCTAATCTTTCTAAACCAGTGGCTTGTTCTAAATCAGTTGGGAAAGTACCTTCTTTAGCACCAGGACCAATCAAAGAGTCTTTACCGGTAACTTCAGCTAAAGTTTTAGCAGTTTTAGCTGGAGTTGGTTTAGAAACTTGGAAGGCTAAACGACTTGTAGAAAATGAACGAATTGTGGATACTGATAATCTGGAACGTGCTAGAGAAAACATTATCTGGAAATTGGTTAGTATAATTCACTAAAGATATTAAAATCTCAACAGAGATATAGAGCTAAAGATCAATCTATTCATGTATCTGTCCGATGTCATGATAAGATCTAACAATCATAACAATCCATCAAACACAACGCCCCTTTCATTAAAATACGAAATTTCAATAGTCTATTGTATCTGCAATCAATCTAGCTGGTTTCTAACATACGTGAATATGTATATGATGTATAAGTGTGCAAACAAATGAGTTCAATATTCAATATGTTTATCGTTTATTAGCTGATTTTCAACCTTTTTTTATTGAAACACCATTTTGGAAAAAAAATTATAAGTATGCCTTCTAATTGGATATGCTAGACTGCCGAATCCGGTAATAAGGTGTTTCTGCTGCTCCATTCAGAAAACCTGAATTTCCCAGTGGTTCGATTCCCAGGGGATGACGAGTCTTTCTCTCACTAACATCCGCACACCACATAAATTACCTCTTTGGGCCAGCTCCCAGGACTCGTGACTGCTCAAAGACAAGCGAACATCAAACACCCACACACCACCTATTGTTTCCCGCAACCGACTCTTTTCCAAAAAAACACCATTACATAATCAGCCCTCCCCAAAATCTGCCAATTTAACTATGGTTCTTTAGTCCCATACAAAAAAATTTTGAGTCCCCTACTAAAAAGCAAATTCGCGAATGTTTCGCTGGCGAAATTGTTAGACTCCTAGATAAAAAAACATTTTTCACTTCTTTCAATCAAAGTTGTTCTACTTGAATTTGAATAGTATAACAAATTATAGTTCAAAGTATGTACTTATCGTGATAAATGTGTGGGAAGGGAAGAACAATCATATGGATAAAGACAAGAAGAGAGAAAAAGATATAAATGAAGTTCATCAAAAGTGTTGAATCGTAGATTGAGGAATTAAAGATTATGAATGTCAAACAATAACAAATTATAGAAGTGGGAGACAAAGGATTCAAATTATAAGAGCAAAGAAACATAGCAGAATTATAAGGAATAAGTTTAGTTGAATTAGATATAGCCAGTGTTCTTCCATGTTATCCCCTATATGTTTATGGAATCAAGTACTAACAAATTTCCTTAGATGCCAAAAAAGAGAGCTTCCAACGGTAGAAACAAGAAAGGTAGAGGTCACGTCAAACCAGTTAGATGTATCAACTGTTCCAAATGTGTTCCAAAAGATAAAGCTATCAAAAGAGTCACCATCAGAAACATTGTTGAAGCTGCTGCTGTTAGAGATTTAAGTGAAGCTTCAGTTTATTCTGAATATGCTTTACCAAAATTATACAACAAATTACATTATTGTGTTTCTTGTGCTATCCATGCTAGAATTGTTAGAGTTAGATCAAGATCTGATAGAAGAATCAGAACTCCTCCATCAAGACAAAGATTTAACAACCAAAACAAAGTTTCTCCAGCTGATGCCGCTAAAAAAGCTTTATAAATTGGCTTGAAAAATCTTTTAGTTCATGTATAACAAGGATTAAGGTACAAATGATGTTATTATAATGTATTTTAAATGTAGATTGATGTCGTTGTGATTTAGACAATGTTGATGATGCCAGTTTTGAAATTGAGATATGTACTTGTTTCTGCAGTGGCTCTTCATATTGATGTTGAATTGGGTAAGCTTTTGCTTTGAAACCCTTGAGACTTTCAATGTTGTCGACATGATATAGAACTATAGATTTCTCATCTGATCTTAATAATTCATCCTATTCCTCGGTTAGTAGAGCTTCAAATGCCCCCAAAATCAGTACACATATCAAACAACACCCACAATAACCAATCCAACCATCACTAATCAATTTCACCGAATTTCATACCAAAACTTTATCTTTATCTTCTTCACCGGATATTGACGGACAGAGTTTATTACTATATCGCGAAATTACCAAAATCTATAACATCTCAAAAACAGAAATATATGAACAACTACAATTCATCAAACAATTTTATTAAAACCACAATTATACAACAATGCACAGGCCCACCAACTATTGATCATTCTTCTTTGCCCTTTCAGCTTTTTCTCTCTTTAACTTCTCCAATTGTCTACTTGGTTCATGAGTTGGTTCAAAATGTTGAATATTATATGTTTTTTGATAAGTATCATTAGCCTTCATTATACGTTCTTTATAAATTTTATAATCTTCTTCAGTTTCAATAGTGAATTTATTGATACATTTTTCATCCAATAAATCAGCTTCATCATCAGAATCTGAACCATTACTATAACAAATTTCCAATCCAGAATCTTTATTATCTTGCTTCTCTTTTGCCAATTTTTTAGCTTCATCAATTTTTTTTTGTAATTCATGAAAAGATATGAATACTTGATTAACTGGAATCACACCACTTAAATGCAACTCCTCTTCATTAGGAGTTGGGATCTGGCTTTTTGAATATGGAATTTGAATAGCACATGAATGTGTAATTATAGTGGTTGTTGATTGAAATCTAACATGACGTTCAGGTTTAATCTTATTGATTGAAGTTATTGAAGTGAATGAAGTATTTGAAGTTTCACAACTTTCATCACTTGAAGTTGTATTAGATTCTGGAGATTCTAATTTAATTGATAATTTATCATTTAAGTCATTGATTTGTTTAGATTCAATATCAACAGAATCATTCATTGGGATTGGTGGAACACGTTTTAAAACATGATATGATGAATCATCACTATCATTATTGTACATTAAGATTGGTGGTGGGAAGTCTTGATCTTTTTTAGATTTCTTAGAATTGAATAAAGTTTTAAGTTTCATATTGATATAGATTATTGATGAGGAATAAAGTGATGAGGAATAAACATTAAAAAAAATGACATGATACGTGATCTGACCTATTCTTATAGACAATTGTAAACCCAAAACATTTCTGTCCATTGAAACATCTCATATGAGTTATATAAACCAAACAGAAAACTACAATATATATAAAAGCTCAAAGAATTGAGTTGTATTAAATATTATGTCAATTATATATTATTTTCTGTTTTCATGATATCACAAGTTTGCAATTGTATTTGCTAAAGTATCATCAGTTTGAGGTTCCTCCACTTGATCATTTTCAATTAATTCTTCATCACTTTCACCTGCAATTTTAACTTCATCAATACCATTTGATAAGTTTTCATCTAATTCATCATCATCTTCATCTTCAGATGTTAATGTATCTAATTCATAAAAAAGCATAAATACACCAGGTGCTGATAAAACTTCATCTTCATCAACAATATCAATAGTTTCATCTGATGTTCTCCACCAAACACCTCTAAATTTTCTATAGGCAATATAATGACCATAATTATGTGTACCATAATGAACTATAACTGAACGTAAAGCATAGACTAATGGACCTTTTATATCTTGTTTTTCTAATTGTAGTGGAATTTGATTTGATGTATAATTTGGTTCATCATCTGAATCTTCATCTGTTTCTTCATCTGTTTCTAATTCAGTAGTTTCTGTCTTGACTTTATCTTCAATAGTTTCCTCTTTTAATTCTTCTTCTAATGCTTCTTCTAATGCTTCTTCTCTTGACTCTTCTTCATTTGATGTTTCTAAATTTTCTTCCAATGGTGGTGATTTTTTAGAAAATGGTAATCTTGCATCTGTATTAATTTCATTTGGATCAGCAACAAATTTATCAAGATCTAATTTTAATGGGAAAACCACTTTTGCATTATTTTTACGTACTCTATAAGTCATTGGATCGAAAACTGATCTATTAACATGAATAGCTAATAATGGAGGTGGTCGACTTATCAAGATTTGTTTAGCTTTAGAACATTTTTTCATCATGTTTTTTGTATGTAATTTTTTAAAAATTTCATCATCAATAATTGGTTTTTGTAATTCATTTTCAATTTCACCAATTCTAATATCAAATAATTCAATTAATTTAACATTTGGTGATTCTTTTGATTTTACCAAATTTAATTGATTTTGTTGATATTCCAAGATGGAATTTAATGCACATCTATTACAATCAACTCCTTCAATAATTTCAGGTTCAATCCAATTTGTTAATAAATCTGTTAATCTTAATGCAGTATAATTATCCGGAGGTAAATTTAAACTTAATCCACTAATAACACTATAACGAATTCCACCCATTTCACCACATTGTAAACAACCAATTCTTTCTGCTGATAATCCATCAACTGGTGTTAATAAATTAAATCTGTTGGATTTTAATGAAGTATCTTTTAAATTTGGATCAATTTGTGATGATGGAATAAATACATCACCTATATGACCTAATTGATCCAATCCATGGATCGCATCAATTGGTAAATTTGAATTTAAAATTGGATTTGATTTTTCTGATGAATTTAAATTATTAATTTTTTTAAAATCTGATTCTAATTCACTTAATAAAGATTGGAAAAATTCTTGTGCATCTTCTTGATTATAACCTAATAGGAAATTTTTATTTGGTGATTTTGTCATTGTTTTCAATAATGCATTTGTTTGATAATCATGATTTTTATTAAAATGTTTGGAATTTAATTTATCTAATAAATTTTTAAATGCATTGGCAAAAGCAAATGTTTTAGGATCATTTTGTATAGTTTCATTTTGTAAGAAATTTAAAAGGGAATTTGCAGATGCTAAACTTTGTAAAACACTATTCATAAAGCAAGTATTCCCATCATTAACTAATCCACCAATATTACCACCTTTTTGCATGGTTTTTATATAATTTGGATCATTTTGTTTACCATATTTGAATCTTCTACGATTCAAAAAATTTGATCTTGAATTACCACTGTTAAACATTTGTGTAAAATTTATCAAGATTGAAGGTTTAATTATCAATAAAGTAGTGGGGATACCTAATGCTAATAATGTAAATAATAAATTTTTCCAATTTTTCCAAATTGGACTTGTTGATGATAAAAATTTTGATAAAATTGAATTATCAAATTGATTAAAATTCTCCTGAACAGCTATTGTAAATGGTAAAAGCAATGCAAATATGACTATATGAGATGAAGATGATGTTGAAATTTGAAACATAAAGATCAAGAACCTGTTTTTGCTATGGTTTTGGACCTGATATCAAGAGATCTATTTTAGATCTCGTATGACTCCTAGAAAACGATACAGCAGAATAACAATCACAGTTATTGTACAACCAAATCTGAATTTCTGGTTTTAAAATCTCCGGTTAAATTACATTATTGTTATTATAAATTTTTTAATTCGAGATATTAGGTCGGAATGTAAAATTTCAATTCCGACTACAAATTAAATTCAGCATCAATTATATTTCTAATCTATTAAATTAGTTGAACTCCAAGTGTTGATTAGTGGAGAGAAGGGGATAGTTTATAATGTGTTCAAATGTACCATTGAGATGAGTAATAGGGAAATTAAAAAAAAGAGAGGTTTGAATGGTAAATTGAATATTGGTAAAACAATAGGTAGTTCAACGACCACTTTGATAAACAACATGACCATAGTTTTGATATTGTATGTTTGCCGGGGCACGGTCTTTCCCCCAACCTGTTTTCAAAGGACGACCATTAAGAATGAAGCCATTTAATTGTACTATAACTAAAGCAGCAGTTTCATGAGATTCATATTTGGCAAAAGCACAATTACGTTCTTGATGATGTTTTAAATCTAATAGATAACCAAAATTTGTTAATAAACTTGCCAATTCATTTTGATTTGTAAAATGTGCTAAATTCCCCACATAAACTGTTGTTAACCAAGATGGAGCTTTTCTTAATGCTAAATCATATGATTGAGGTGATACAATAGCTAGGGAGGATGATGCCACTGCTGCTGCTTGGGCAGCTGCAGCTGCCTGTGCTGGGTTTATTGGTAATCCCGTTGCAGATGAAGCATTTGGTGCACCATTTGAAGAACCATTGAAACCATTTATTGATAAAGGATGATGATGATGACGTCCATTCCCGTTACGATGACCATGATGATGACCATTATGATGACCATTATGATGATTATGTTGTCTATGAGAAGCCCAATTTAAACGAACATTTCTATTACCAATTAAAGCACCATGCATTGAAGTTATAGCGTGTTCAGCATCTTGTTGATTAGCAAATGAAACAAAACCATAACCTCTTGAACGACCACTTTGCATATCCCACATAACATGGGCTTGTACCAAAGGTGGGAAATTTGCAAATGCTTTTCTTAATTGATCATCATCAATTTCTGTAGATAAATCACCAACAAAGATATTAAAATGATCAGCATTTGTCTTTGCCTGTTGAGATTGATAAGCCCAATTGATCTTTATAACAGAGTTTTCCAATTGTGTATTGTTCAAATTGTTGAAGGCACTTGTAGCATGATCTGGAGATTCAAATTCCACAAATGCATAGTTTACATTTTGTTTATTCTTATCGAATAAGATCTTGACGCTCTCTAGAGCACCATGTTGGGCAAATATGTCACGTAAGGTGTCCTCTGAGATTGTCTTGTCCAGACCACCAACGTACAGGATCTTATTGGAGACTTCACGACCACCTTCAGCAGCTATAGCTGGTGTAATTTCTGGTTCAACTGAGGCTTGTTTGGCATCACCGTTGGCTTCTGGCTCCTTTGTGTTGGCCTCTTTCACGGTGTGTTCCTGCTTCTCGTGCGGGTGCACTTGTTGTTCCTCTTCTGTGGTCATTGTGGATATGGATGGGTATCAAATGTGGATTATTGGGAATTGGCTGGTTTTCACGTTTAATAGTGGGCAGAATGTTCTCAATAATTTCTGTCCGTTGAGAACAATTGCGAGGCTGGGTAACGGGTGGTAACGAGTGGCTGAGCGAGTGTGAGCTGTGGTTGGCTGTGGAGCTGCGTAGCAGTGGTTGTGGTTGTGATTTAGTTTAGTATGTTAGTTTAGTGTATTCAGTTTAGTATGTTTATTTTGTTTATCTTTTCGCTGGCTGGGAATGTGCCCAATGCGGTAATTACAAAGTGCATCGGATATTATCAATTATGTACTAGTAAATATAATAAACTATAACTAATAAAATAACATAACATAACATAATAAAACAAGCAATAACACAATGACTAACTACAAAACACACACACCATGTTTATTATACCTTCTAGTGTCCGGGTCACCCCTTCTCGGTAGGGCCACTACACCCTATAAATCGTTAATCGTTTAACATCAACACTATACTATACTACACTACACTACACTATACAACAATCCAACATGTCCCTCCACACGTCGGCCCCAGACACGCAGACAGCCATCGACAGGAGTGTGCCCGTGTTCCCCGTCGCAGAGGTGCTCGACGAGGACTCGTACTTCCACGCCAACGCAGCACCAGCTTACCTCGAGGAGCTACACTCCAGGGCAGAAGAGTTCATCAAACAGCACCAGCACAGAAGAATTGCCCTGGTGACCTCTGGTGGGACCACGGTGCCCCTGGAGAACAACACGGTGCGGTTTATAGACAACTTCAGTGCTGGGACCAGGGGTGCCACGAGTGCAGAATACTTCCTCGAGCAGGGCTACGCTGTGATCTTTTTGCACCGTGAGTTCAGTCTATTGCCATACTCGAGACACTACAGCCATACTACAAACTGCTTCCTGGACTACATCGCTGAGACCGAGGGCGAGCTGAGGATCGACCACAAGTACAGCGAGACCATGCAACAGGTGTACAGAAAGTACAAGAACGCTAGAGACCAGAACTTGCTGTTACTGCTACCATTCACCACGGTTAACCAGTACTTGTTCTCGCTGAGAGAGATCTCCAGGCTGCTCAACTCTGTCGGTAACAGAGCACTGTTGTACCTCGCTGCTGCAGTGTCTGATTTCTTCCTACCACATTCCAAGTTACCAGAACACAAGATCCAAGCTCAAGATCATAACGGTGGGAAACTAGTTGTGAATTTAGATCCAGTTCCCAAATTCCTAAGAAGACTAGTGGATAATTGGGCCCCAGGTGCTCTAATCACAAGTTTTAAATTAGAAACTGATAAATCCATCCTTATCCAAAAGGCAAATCAGGCATTAGATCGTTATAATCATCAATTAGTCATTGGTAACCTATTACAAACAAGGAAATTTGAAGTGGTTTTCGTTTCGAAAAATGCACAAGATGATCCAATATGGTATAGATTAACCAAAGATCAACAATCTCAAGGTGTGGAGATTGAAAGTTTAATCATCCCTGCGGTTATTAAACAACATGATCTTTGGATAGACAAAAATTAGCATATATTCTATTTACATAAATGATAATCCAACACCGTATTGTAAACCTTTCCTTAATGAATCATTATGATGAGATGTAACAGGTAGGACAAAGTTTAATTCAAATCTTGCAACTGGATGTTTGAAAACAAGTCCAATACCACATCCTATAGAAGGTTCACTAAATAATTCCTTAACCGTGTTACGTACACCCTGATCTTTATCCCATGGTATTAATCTTCCAAAATTAACAAAATTATGGACTTTAAAATTGGAACCCTTGGCCACAAATGGTATTTTATTAAACATACTAACACCACCACTTAAAAATAAATCACCACCCAAAGTATCATTATAATTTCTTGGTCCTAAACCTTGGAAAAAAAATCCACGAACATCATTTGGTCCTCCAAGATAAAATCTATCCATTAAATGTGTTGTTGGTTGATAACTATATAACCAACCACCTCTTAACGATGCATTTAAAATATATTCCCCCTTATCCCAACTCTGTGCAATGCATGATTCAAATGATTGTTTTAAAAATTTTGAAGTGTTCCAATGAGGTAAAACACCAGATATTTCATTAATCAAAGAGAAATATCCACCTTTTGAAGGTAATGTACGATCATCTCTTGAATCATATGCAAATTTATAAATTAAACTAGTTTTAAAATCATCACCTGCATGAAATAATATATTATTACTTGCCCCCAACCCAACATTAGTTATACTTCTTAAAATATTCTCCACTGAAAATTCATGATTAATTACACATTGATCCCTTGGTAAATTAATGGAAATTAATTTATTATTAACACCTTTAATCAATTGTTCATGTGATGACCAATCAATTTTCCTACTTGTTATGAATATAGAATTATCAAATTTCCAACTAGTATTATTCCACCATCCAGGACTTGAATAATTTAATAAATATGATGATCGTGTCCTTGTCCCCGTTGTGGCATCCAAAACCACATTTTCACCACCTCCAAATACATTTCTCCATTGGAATGTCATATATCCATCACCTTCTCCATTACCTATATTTGTCCCTGTTTTAGCCATAAATCTCTTTACCGGGTGTAATTTTATCAATGGAATCACTTCAATGACATTACCACTAGTGGGGCCAGTGGCTAATTGAATTGATAGATTCTCCACTGCACTTGATTTGAAAAAATTACCACAAACTTTATCAATATTTTGTAATATTTTTTCTAAATTTTGTGAATCATTAATAAATGGTAAGATTTGCCTTGATAAAAACCCATCTCTAAATTGTTCAGTGCCTTCAATTTGTACATTGGATACATACACAGCACGCTGTGAATTATCACGGAATAATTCTTCAAGGAAAAATTGTCCCTGTTGATGTATTATCCTCTGTTTATCCAATGATAATTGATCTAATGTTGAAATCTCTTGTGATTTGGGTTTAAACCCTTGAGTTATTCTATTGATGACCTGGGGACTATGTTAGCACTGTATCTCTATAACAATTCATCACACCCACACTATCATCTTCTTTTAAATCTATAGACATTTTACCCTTTAGATCTAAACAATAATGAAAATAAATCTCATCGGTCAAAAATTATATACATATTAAAACACCCACACACCACTACAATTATTTTAAAACTTCATAAACACATCAAATTTAACAATAAAACAAAATAATTACAAAACTCTTCTATAACAAAACTCACTCCAAATCACTACCATTATCACTGATCCCACTATGATTTGGTGAATTACCAGTAAATAACGAAGGAAATTGTTGATAAAGACCCTCGGGAAATTGAGTACTGTTTAACTCTAATTTAGGTACAGTTAACCCATTTGCATTAGCATTGGCTTGATCACGTTCATGTTCCTCAACCAATGTTCTAATACATTCTTTACCTGCCTCGGTCTTAAAATGTCTCCCCAGGGCATCTGTTCTTGCAAATTTTTTACCACACCCCCATTGAGTCTTCCCATCTTTTAAAAAACCACGACATTCATACCTTTTTTTACCACTATGTAAATCTTCATGACGTTTCCTATCATGTTGTCTTGCAAATGCCTTACCACATACAGTACATACAAATGGACGTTCATCTGTATGTGTTCTTAAATGAGATTTTAAATTATAAGGTCTTGTAAAACGTTTATCACATAAATGACATGCATATATCGATGGATGTTTTTGTACTCGTCTATTTGATTGATTTGGTGATGCTAATTCCAACATTTTTTCACGATTTTCTGATAATGATCGACTACGATCACTTGTTGCTCCTCCTGATGCTGAATTTGAACGTGAACGTGATTGACGACGTTGTCTACCTTGTCTCATATTTGCATGTTGTTGATCTTCAGGTTTTAATAAATCCGAGGGAGATCCATCATTTGGTGATAATAAATTAGCATAATGACCTGATTTTATATTATTTGAAGAATTGGAATTTGCCCTTGAATGACCTGGTGAATTATTTGGTGATGATTTATTTGAACTAAATAATGATGGTGTTTTTTTAGAAATTTCCTCAGGTGCAGCTTCAATAGATATTGTCACTGGTGAAGGTTGACTCATTAAATTATTTGTTTGTAAATTTTCCTCTGTTAATCGATTCAATTGATTACTTAAAAGATCAATCTCACTATTATTACTTGCACCATCATTGAAATCATTCGAAACATCTAAAAACCCCGTGGAAGGTGATAAAACATCATCATCACCTCCAAAATGTGATGGTGAATAAGCTGATAAATATGGTGACCCTCCCACGGATGATAAATCACTCAATGCAGAATTTGAAGGTGATGGACGTAATCCTTGGAATGCTGCACTTCCAAAATCTGGTGCTAATAAATTAGAACTTTCATTTGAAGTTTGTTGATGAAGAAATGTTCCATTTGTTGATTCACTAAATTGATCAAGTCCTGTACTTGAAGAATTAAATTGATTATGTTGTTGATCTAATGAACCATTTATACCAAATTGTGGTAAATTAGAAAGATTTGTTTGTTGTTGTTGTTGAGATCGTTGTTTTTGTAAATCATCTTGAGGTGGTGTAGATATAATCATTGGTGGAGGTGATGTATAACTTTGATTTGATTGTGATTGAGATCCATTTGAATTCAAATGTGGTAAAGTTGGTGTTTGTAATTGAACGGGACTATTAACTTGACTATTACCTTGATTATTTGGATATAATTGTTCAGCAAAATTACCAAAATTTCTTAATTGATTATTAACTGAAAGCATATTTGTTGGTGAATTTAACATATTTAATTCATCTAAAAATAATGAAACATCATCTGGATTTTGTTGTTGAATAAATTGTCCCTGTTGAGTATTAATTGTTAAATCAGTATGAGAACTAGCCTTATGTAAATTATAATCCGGTTTGAATCCTGGAACTGTACCTTGTTGTTGAGTCTTGGGTTGTACATTTGAGTTTATTGACACTTGAGTTGGCTGTTGCTGAAATTGATCAAATGCTTGTACATTCTGTCCATATAATTTTTGATTTATATTGGGGAATGTATTTTGTGAATTACTTGGTAAAAATTGTGATAATCCTATAGGTGAATTTAAATTCGTAGCATTGGTAGAACCTGGTGAAAAATTAACAAATTGATCAAAATCCGTGGTTATTGGATTTGAATGATGATTATTTGAATTTTTATTGTTATCCAAATTGTATTCCTCCGACGTCTCGGTCTTTTGATTATAATTTGACATCTTTATGGAATATTTATATCTATTGTATCAGCAGATTATAAATGGATATCTTTATCAAGCTAATATCTCAAGTTCCGAGTTCTTCCACCTATTTAGCCAAGTTTCGATGAACGTTTTTTTGTTATCACAACAGTATAGCCAGGTACTTTTACGGTGAAATAAAAGCCTTGCAACGGATAATCAGCTCAGCAAACAAAAAAGTGACCTAGTTATCTATTTCTTCTTTCTCCAAAGAACTTTCTAAACTTCTTTCGAAAACTTTCAAAGTATTATAAACACCAAACTTGAACTGTTCCTGAGTACAATCTCCCACCTTTTTGTTTAGACCAAAAACCGCAGACGGTTTTTTTTTTTTTGTTTTTGCTTAATTTTAGTACGCTGATGTAATCGCTGACTCAGCTGAATAAACTACAAGAAAGTCTAGTAAATAATCTTATCTACTTACTCTAAAATCAGCACAAATGTGCCATACCCCTGGTGCAAATGTCTTGATTTTCTCCAAATGGACAGGTGTGATTTTTAAATTGACATTCCCGGTTTGTAAATCATGTAATTCTCTTGATGTATATTGCATAAATTGATCAAGATTAATTTCCGATTCATTCTCATGAACATGAAGCATTGTTTGTGAAGAATTGGAGAAATTTTCAATGATTTGGATAGAATGAGGCCAGCTTTGTTTTGAAGATGGTAATAGTCCTAGATTTATATGACTAATGTTAAATTTTAAATTAGCTTCACTTAGTCTCTTGGTTGCCAATTCATTACTTTCATTGAAAATCCAACATTGCACAGATTCATCATAATCCACTTGTTCATCAATTCCCACTACTCGGTATGTAAATCCATTTGCCTGAACACCTTTGATTAAACCTTGGATACTCCATGGATTAATTTCAAAACAGAAAACTCTTGCACCTAATTTTAAATAACTTAATGTAAAATATCCAATCCCAGCATACATATCCACCACAGTGGTCCCCTGGACATTGGTAAATTTTAATATTCTAGCTTTTTCTTTAATGTTACCACGACTAAACATTGTATATCTTGGAGCCCAAGATTGGAAAATTCCATTCTGAATAACTGTACACCAAAATGCATTTTGGAAATCATTTCCTGTTGGGGAATCATACATTTGATCCGTAGGTTCTGGTCCAAAATCACCATATATTGGTGAAATATTAAACGGTCTTCTCATGATATCTTGTTCAATTATGGGTTTATTTATGGCAATGTGTGTAATATTGGGGAATTGTTTGAGAATTAATTTGAAGAATTCTTCCCTATTGTGTGATTGGAAATGTGAAGACCATTCTGGTGATTCAAATGTATCTTGATTGTTGATCAATAAAAGTGGAGGATAAAGTGTATATTTCTTGGGTATTTTGGATAATAATATATTCAACTTGTCCTGTGGTGTAGATGCTTGTATCAAGTAATCTTTGATAACTTTATGGAATCCAGACACATCATCTTCATCACTCACTTTTTCAGCAAGATCAAATCGTATACCATCTAGGTCTTTAAAATTTGAAGACACTTCATCAACACATGTATATGTCGTTGGTATTATAAAATCACCATCCTCTTTCCGTATCTTTTGTGATTTATCCAATGCCCCTTCTTTATCCAATTGGGTCTTTATGCCTTTTACAAGTGCAGCTTCACTTATTATAATAAGCACTTGCTTCATATCCAACACTGTTTGTTCAAATCCCAGCTCTTCAGATCACTTTATGACCATAGTTGATAAATTTTCATATAACACTTCGGATATACTCGGGGATATAGTGCTTACATAATCCATTTTACCCGGATATCGAGTTTAGGGCCAAAAATTAAGTAAATAGATTAAATTAATCTGAGTACAATTAAAACTGAGTTGTATTTTGGAAGTAATATAAGTACTGTTAATATTCGTTCGAAGTTGAAGAAAGAATAGAGCATCAGTTACGTCTTGGGATAATCACGAGACAAAATGGATCCAGTATACTATGGGAATGCACAGAATAACGATTGTAAGTTGAAACAAGGCACTTTATATTACCAAGAAGGTTTAAAGGACTAACATTTTCAGTGATATCGAAAAAGGATAAGAAGAGAGCTACAGTACAGAACAAGCTAAGCAAGATAGATGAAGGTTTTAAATATGATAAGGATTATCATTATCGTACGATGCTTCAGGATCTACAAAGGTCACTGAGTACTATCCATCAGGGAACAAATGAAGTAGTTGTTGAAAAAATTAAAGATTTTGAAGAGATTAGAGATTATGAGCTTGTTAGATTAAGACTTTGGGAAGAATTCCAAGTGAAAAGAGCCGAGAAGGATTTTATGGAAGAATTAGAAAAGGCAAACCATGAACACGATGAGATGGTTAAACTTGTCAAGGAGAAGTTATATTCAAATTTAGAAAAACAAATTAAACAATTGAAAGAGGATAAAGTACTGCTGGATCTTGCCAATTCACATTCATATAACATGGATACGACGTTGAACAATGCTCATGATTTCCATAAAAACACAAGATCATCAAACTCACTTAAGGATAGTTCAATAAATTCAATTGGATATATGAGTGATAGAAGAGGATTAAGAAGAAGAGATTTGCATTATCAAAGTACGAATAATGATGAAAGTCATCAAAGTGCGAATGACTCGGGGAACAATTCATCATCGAAAAAGAGGAAACCAAATGGGTTTGGTAGTGGAGCCAATGCAAGTTCAGCTGAAGAGACATATCTTAGTGATGCTGGTGATTTGAGCTCGATCTTGTTTGGTGAGCAAAAATTGGAGAAGGTGCATACAAGACATTCATCAAAGGCATTTGTTGCGCCTTCAGGGTTGAAGAATGAAGAGATTAATGAAGATTTGAACTTGTTGAAGAAATAACGGGGCTGATTGTTATGTGTGTAAGTTAATGAATGTTTTGAGCTATGTTTAGAATATACCGCGTACAGCCTTGAAATCGTGCATGGGCTTGAAAAGAGGAAACATTGGATACACTTTATCTACAATTTATCTACTAAAACTATATAACTCTATCGATTCTCATCTTTTTCCGTTGTTGATAATCTCGGTGCAAAAACAGTTTCAATCTGACACTAAAAAGCTTGGAAACTGTCAAAAAAATTGGCGCCAATAAACAACAATAATAAACAACACTATATAATACACCAAAATGCCCACTTTCCACCGGAAAATACGACAATGGCGCCAAAAGCGAGTCCAGCTCAACCAGATCTCCATCAAGATTCTTCCCTTGCTGCTTATAATAGCCACATTTGTCGTTGCAGGCTTGATAATGGCCATTGTGGCCGTTGTTGGTGAGGCCAAACCAGACAAGAATCCACACAGATCTCTTGAAAAATACCAGTCAAACGTGGACATGCCGTTTGTGGAAGGGTGTGCTATTCCTGGTGCCAGTTCCCAGCGAGCCAATGCCACGTTTGTCATATTGGCACGCAACAACGAGCTACAGGACGTGATATCGAGCATCAAGTCGTTGGAGAGGCATTTCAACCAGTGGTACAACTACCCATACGTGCTCTTGAACAATGTGGAGTTTGAAGAGGAGTTCAAGGTGCAAGTGAGGCAGTATACGCATAGCCAGGTTGAGTTTGGTGTGATACCTCAGCATCACTGGAGGTTTGATAACGAAGACACGCCAGAGTTTAGACAGCATTTGGAGAGACAGGGCGATGAAGGTGTGATGTATGGCTCCATGAAGAACTACCACTCAATGTGTCGCTTCTACTCGGGTTATTTCCATAAGCATGAGTTGGTTCGTAAATACGAGTGGTATTGGAGAGTGGAACCTGATGTGGAGTTTTTCTGTGATTTAACATATGACCCATTCTTGGAGATGGAACGCCATGGTAAGAAATATGGATTCACCATCATGATTAAAGAGCTATGGGAAACTGTGCCTAATTTATTCCGCCTTGTTGTCGGATTCTTACAAGAGAAGAATCTGAAGAGGAAATCATCATGGGAATTATTCATCAATAAACATGAAGAATTCACGTATAACGGTGATTTTGATGTGAATTTCGCCAATATGAGAAATGAACAAGATGTGAAGAATAGAATAATTGAACTGATTAAAGTGGATTCTTTAGTGCAAAAAGTTAAAACGCAAAAGGGTAAAGATGATGATTCCTTTTTGTCAGATGATGAATTAAAAGAATTGATCAAAAGAGCCACCACTCCGGAAAGATCCAAATGGCTGAAAGGTGAAGAAATGGGTGGTGAAGAGTATAACTTGTATCATTTCTGGTCAAATTTCGAAATTGCTAGAGTGGATCTTTGGGATAATCCATTATATGATGAGTTTTTCGAATATTTAGAACAAACTGGTGGATTTTATAAAGAAAGATGGGGTGATGCACCAATTCATAGTCTTGCCCTTGGATTCTTGTTGGATTTGAAAGAAATCCATTATTTTAGAGATATTGGTTATCAACATACCACTATTGCACATTGTCCATCCAATGCCCTAAACAATTTCCAATATGAACCATCAACAAAAGGTTTGAAATTCCATGATGTTAAATTCGAAAAATTTTGGTCTAAAATTGATCCTCCAAAATCATACGGTGTTGGATGTAGATGTAGATGTCCATCAAATCATAAAGATATTGAAGATTCAAATAATGATTTTTTAAAAGAATGGTTTCAAATGACTGATGATAATTATAGAAAATCCAAACCAATCAATGTCAATAGATTGGAAAGGCAATTAAAGAGGAAATATGCCAAGGGGTTGCTTTGAATGTATCTACAAATTGCTTAATTATTTTAACCGAACTTGAATTGACTAATATACAATATAATTTAAACCCTTTAATAAACGTACAAACTCATTAAAACCATCCTTAGTTACCGAAACCATACAAGGTTCTACCTTGTCTTTTCAAAGCATAAACGACATCTAATGAAGTAACAGTTTTACGTTTAGCATGTTCAGTATAAGTAACAGCATCTCTGATAACGTTTTCTAAAAATGATTTCAAAACACCACGAACTTCTTCATAAATTAAAGCAGAAATACGTTTGACACCACCTCTTCTTGCTAAACGACGAATAGCTGGTTTTGTAATACCTTGAATGTTATCTCTCAAGATTTTTCTGTGACGTTTAGCACCACCTTTACCAAGACCTTTACCACCTTTTCCTCTACCGGACATTTTGAATTATATTATTGTTATTTGATATAGAATAGAATAAATTTAAAATGTTGAATTACAAGTGGATCATGACATCCTTATATACTTGTCAGAGCATCTCAAATCATCAACACGAAACACGAACAATTAGCGTGGATGTCTTGCATAAAATGTGATGTACCATTTCAAAACAATAACAAATGTAAATTTCAATTAAAACCGCGATGAGGGTTTGTTTACATTTGGTGAAAATATAGACGTGGCGTGCTGGAGATTACACTACTTAAGAATTTGTTTGTACTGTGCACGCGTGTATTTTTCAGCACTGGTGTTTCTTTATAGTAGTGTATATCTGGGCACCGGTGTACACATAGTTAAGAGATGTACACACGTGTAAATTTCAGCATGACTCAAAGTAATTCCCAAAATGGATTTTGGTGCTGATATTTACACTGCTATTTTTGCTTAACCGCTGTAATTATCAGAACGTGAATTAATCCTTCGGTGCTAATAATTACACTACATAAAATCTCTTAACTATGGTACTCCATGTGTAAACCTCAGAACTGTCTCGCCTTTTTGAAAAGTAAACAAACCAAATACATGTAAACAAACACGACACGATACAATTTCAAACTTGTTATCATGCATCTACAACTTACCGCAGATTCAGAATAAACAAGCAGCACCCAAATGGATATATAAACCCCCGTTGTTCCTTCGATTTGGACAATTATTTTTCTTCTATTCAGTATCAACCAACAATGGCTAGAACTAAACAAACAGCAAGAAAATCCACTGGTGGTAAAGCCCCAAGAAAACAATTAGCTTCCAAAGCTGCTAGAAAATCAGCACCATCAACCGGTGGTGTTAAGAAACCACACAGATATAAACCAGGTACTGTTGCTTTAAGAGAAATCAGAAGATTCCAAAAATCCACTGAATTATTGATTAGAAAATTACCATTCCAAAGATTAGTTCGTGAAATTGCTCAAGATTTCAAAACTGATTTAAGATTCCAATCTTCTGCTATCGGTGCCTTACAAGAATCTGTTGAAGCTTACTTAGTTTCATTATTTGAAGACACTAACTTGGCTGCTATTCATGCTAAACGTGTTACTATCCAAAAGAAAGATATCCAATTGGCTAGAAGATTAAGAGGTGAAAGATCATAGATCCACTCCTTTTCTTTAATTCGTTTATGATTTATTGTGTATATTAGTTGGGAATATAATGATTACAGGAAATTTCGTTATTAATATTGTGATTTGTAAGAGCTTATGTAATTAAATGTGTTTTTGACACTGATAAAAATGTCATGAATTTTTAGCAACATGAAACTGGTAGATTAGATTGCTAAGTGCTTTTATATTGTTGGTAAACCAATTGAAAACTCAATACAATATTCAAAATGGTGGAAATAACAGAACTTAAAGATGATGTTAAACAAGATATAAATACTAAAATCGATACAAATGCTTCATTAACCGAACAATTTTATCAATCATCAAAGACTCCATATCCTGCATGGGCATTCACTTCATTATTATTACCAACTCCATTAATATCAAAGCAAAAAATCTTAAATAATGGTACAGCTGGTAATTTTTTAACAAAAGCTAAAACTGTAGGACCATCAACTATAAACTCTTTAGGGTTTGGTGCTGCAATGGCACTTGGTGGTTGGATAATAAATGAAGGTGATGTAGAAAGTGGATCTGGATTTTTAACAGCATGGACATCATTGTATTTATTGGTTAATGGTACAAATTCAATTAAAGCTTTAAGATATGGTAAAGTCTGGCCTTTATTATTGAGTGGTGTTGCTGGTGGGAATTTATACATACATTGTAAAAGATTCTTTTATGGTACTACAGCTTGATCTTGGTATATATACTATTATTATACATATGTTCACCATTTTAAAGGTAACCATCCTTTTGCTGTAGCAATCCTTACAATTTCATCTTCTCCATACATTTCAATAAATTGTTGATCTAATGGTCTTGCTTTTGGTGCAGCAAATCTTCTATATTCATCGAAAATCATTGTTAAACTCCATCCTTGAAGTCTTCTAATACATCCAACTAAGCATCCTGTTCTATGTTTCCCTCTATTACAATGAATTAATAAAGGATGATTTTCAGGATTAATAGCAACTTCTAATGCTTTTGTAATGATATCATGTGGAACATTAACAAAAGGTTCTTTATTACCAGACATACCAACTTGGAAAATTTTAATACCATTTCTATCCGTGAATTCTTTATTCTCTTCAGGAATATCATCATTAACTAAAACTAATATTGATTTTAATTTTAATTTTTGTAAATATTTAAAATTTTCCACTCGAGGGAATGATGATCTATAAATTTGTCCAATAACTGGTGAGAAATTCTCAGGTGGTGTAAATTCCTCTATAATAGGTTCACTTGTAGCTTTCATTGAATCATCTTGTAAAAAATCTTGAATTTTATCAATTTGATCAACAGATTTTTCAAATTCATCTTGAATTGTATGTAATTTTTCCTTCATATCAACTTCATCATCTTCAATATCCATCTCAAATGGTATATCCTCCAATTCATCCTCATCTTTATACTTGGGACTATAATCACCAGGACCCATATCTATTTCACTCATTTAATCCTCCAATTCTGGAAATAAGTAGTTTTATTGTGTTTTTGTTTTGAATCGTTTCAACCACTTGACCGATCAAAACATAACTATAACCTCCCCTATAATATTTCTGTCTTAAAATGCACCCTTTAATAATGATCTCAATTATGGTAGTAATATGACGAATGGCGTTGTTTTTTCAACCTGGAAAAAACCAGCTTTGGACACGTGTAAAGTTGGAATGAAACGCTTATGAAGCCTGAGCTCTATCTAAAGAGTCTGTGATCTGCCCAGAAGCAACTTTGAGCAGTTGAACTAAGCAAAAGTTCAGCTAATGCTTTGTTGAATAGTGAACAATCTCAAACATCTCTTTTTTGAATATTCAGTAATTTCGCGAATCGCGAAATTAATTTGAACCAGCTAATCTTATTGAATTAGATATATTCTTCAAACACCTTATCAGACCATAAAAATTGGAGGGTTTATGGAAGCCCTGTATCGGTATTATTATTGACGGCTGTCTTTCTAATAATAGGTTTCAATTTCGAAACTATAGATCATGAATCTTCGTTTGGTACCGATCATTACATTCCGTCTGAGTGAACATTGAGCGAGTAAACGTTTAATCTTTTCAACGGTCTTTGATTGTTGTTTTTGGGATACGTTTGTTGAACAGTGACATCTCATAGATCCACTTTAATGATCCATCAGCTCTTGAAGCATGATGTGATCAGAATCATAGTTTGTACATATTCTACGTTCCAGATTACACGTCTAGACTAGATACATTATCAATCTATGAACCATTTTTTAAAACAAACCCCGTATATATGTAAATTCTGATCCTAAAACCCAATACCTGTACCTAAATCAAATCCATTACTATAAATATCATCATTTGTTAATAAAGAATCAAATATCTCATCAGACCCATCGAAATTTAAAACATCAAATTTTAAATTATCTTGAATTTCCACTAATTTTAAATCATCTTTTATACCTTTTAATACTTCATAAATTCTTGTTGTAGTACTATCCAATTTTGAACTTTCCATAAAATATAAAACATTAGAAATCATATCTATTAACCATTTCTTATCAACAATTTTCCCATAAACATCCAATTCAATCATATCATTTGAAGAATTTGATAAATAAATGAAAAACAATGCTGCAACTAATGTAGCTGGATAAGCATAAATACAATCTGTTGCAATGGCACCATGATTGAATCCCATCCCGACAGCGTTGAATAATAATTGTGAACAATTGAAAGAGGCATGGATACCCGTTTTCATTATATTTAATAAAGTTTCATCTGAACGAACTTTATAATTTGTAGTGGTTATATAAACCATGAATGGTAATGTCAATGTAACCATATAGTAATTAAACACAAGATTTAATTTATAATCATAAATTGTGATGATTTGATCTATTGGTGCAATATGTAAATCTTGATACATTTGATTCAATTGACTCTTCATTAGTAAAGTTCTTTCAATGTTTACCAATGATATCGGTTGTTGAGAATGTGAAGTTCTTCTTTCTCTTAATATCTTGTTTAAAAATCTTGATAATTTAACATCTGCAATGTAATATTTTTGGAAATCTAATGTAATATAATTTGAAACTTCTAATATTGGATAATCAATATCAATTTCATCTTCATTTATATTACTTGGTCTACCAAAAGTTGAACAAAGAGTTAACTCGGTTTTATAAATCGACCAAAGTACTTGACTTGTCAATGCAGAATGTTCTGTTCTTTTGGACATTATCTTTTTATGAATGCCCAATGAAATAGCTTGTCTTATAGCCAATCCTATTAAATTCCAAGCTGAATCTCTATTCTTGGTTGAATGTAAATATCTAGCGAAGAGATATAAGAATTGAATAGAATTTATTGTTGAAGCCAGTGCAACATCTGATAAGATAACTTGTAAAATTTCTAAAATTTTGGTATAATCTAATGGTGAACTCATTTTACAACTTCTTGAACATGTTAACCAAACAAGATAGATACACCCAACAAATGAATTTGATAATGATTCCTTATTATCATCTTTCCCATCTAAAATGTCCCAATATTTCCCATATTGAGTTCTAAAACTTTTCTCATTGAATATGAAATAAAAAGGATGGAAATATTGGAAAAAATGATCAATATACTTGTCACTTTCTTGCCTTGATATGAATTTAACAATGGGGAAAGATGGGTTTTTGGAAATCAATTCTGCAACACTTGCCTTGGAATGATTATCCACTTTATTTTGGAACAATTTCAATTCATAATCAAATGATAAGTTCGTTCTATACGATCTTTTCAACAATAAATCACACAGCACTGTGAATAGAACAGATGTCCCCGATGACCCGACGTAATGACGATCACCTCTAGAGTCAATCACCACTGTATCCTTTGTAGGATATGAAGCTGCACTGGCTTGTAATGAATCGTCATTTGCAGATGGTCCAGCATCTGATGGTCCTTCACTCTTTCTAGGTGTCACTGAAACTTTTGGTGAAAACGGTTTTAGAATCTTTGACTCCATCTCCAACTTCTCAATCTGATCAGCTGGTAGCTCAGTGGGCATCTTCAACCCCAGACCTTCACCAAGTTTAACAACTTCATTGATATCACTCGTATCCATATTGGGATACAGACCTTGCACCAAAGCCAGCAGACTCTGGTAGTGCAGCCCGAGGTTCTCGAACGAGCTGTACACTCTGCGTCTTCTCGGTATGCTCGTCAGGCACTCCACCCCCAATTTCGTGCAATTCGTGCAGGGAATTGTGTTTTTAGCATCTTCATCTTCACCATCTTCACCACCAACAGGCCTGTTACACTTCACCTTCTTCGTCTTGCACCGATCACAGCTGAACGCAGCCCTGCGCCTGTTCTCCGGCGCAACAAGCCTGCTGCTCTTTTTCTTAGCAACTTTACTCATAATTGTCCAAAAACTAGCTTCTCCATAAATCTCTTGATAAATTTATCAAATCTTTATATAGTCGGAAATGTGTTCCCGAAATTCGCGTCTTCTTCGGAAATGTGTCTCGGCCCATTTCTCACGAAAACAAAGATATGTCAAGTAAACAACGGTTTATCTTCTTTAAACCACCAAAATTCTCGGTTAAATCTCCACAAAAATGGCCTCTGTTCAATCTTCCATCATCAACCTCACCAAGACCATCATCGGTGCGGGGCTCCTGGCGATCCCGTTCGCTTTCAAAGCCGATGGGTTGGTTTTAGGAACAGTGTTGATAATTGTGGCTGCTATATTATCATCATATGGTCTTTATATCATTGGTAAAGTCAGTGCAAAAGTCCCCGGTGATGCTTCATTTTTTTCGCTTTGCTCGATTTCGTATCCTAATCTGGCATTGCTGTTTGATTTCAGTATGGTGATCCAATGTTTTGGTGTTGCTATTGGGTATTTAATCCTAATTGGTGATTTGGTTCCTGGATTAATTAATGATGCCCTGTCGAGAAATCAAGTTATATTACTCAGCTTGATTATTATTGTTCCATTGATTAGCTTTAGACATTTGGACTCGTTGAAAATTGGGTCTTTAATTGGATTGATCGCTATAGGGTATCTAACTATCCTTGTTGTTTCACATTCCTTATGGGATGATTGGTCAGAAACCCAGGGACATTTAAAAATTATTGAAATTGGACCATTCCCACAGATTTTAACTACATTTTCTATAATCTTATTTGCCTTTACCGCTGCTCAAAACATTTGCTCAATTATAAATGAAATTGGTGATAAAAGTAAGATAAACCATGTCATTGCTTCTGCTAACTTGATAGCTGCAACATTATTCATCACCGTGGGGTTTGCAGGTTATTTACAATTTGGTGATAACGTCTTGGGTAATGTCATGTTAAACTATAGTTCCAAGTTATTCTCCACTAAACTTGGTAAATTTGCATTAACATTAATGATCACATTATCATTCCCATTAATGATTCATCCATGTCGTTTATCTGTAAACAATATGGTTTATTGGGTTGAAAAGGAAATTATACACAAGAGACAATCTCCTGTGGGGGAAACCACTGGATTATTAGAATCTCAAGAAATCATTAATGATGATCATATTGTACCATTCAATACAAATAGATTTGTAACCATTAGTGTATTGTTATTAGGAGGTGCATATGGATTAGCATTATCAATAAAATCATTTGAATTTATATTATCATTAGTTGGTGCCACTGGTTCAACATTAATTACATTCATCTTACCTGGTTTGTTTGGATATAAATTATTTGATGATAAATTTAATAGACAAGCAAGTTTAGCATTAACAATTATTGGAATCATATTTATGTTTGCATCTGTTTATGCTACAATTCGTTATTAATGAACACAATTTTTAATATAAACTAGAATACAATAAAATAATAAATGCAAGCCTTTTTTCTTTATATATAAGTAAATAAAAAAATATATTTGAGTATAACTCCTAATGTCTTGTTTTGCTTTTTTTTTTTCCTAATCTTCATCTTCATCATCACTTCTAACATCATCAGCACCTTTACCAGTGATAACTTTAATTGCCACTTTTGCAATTAAATACATCCAAATTAATGTAATGATTTGTAATCCACCTAATAATGATAAAAACACATCAACAATACGATCAGTGAAACATCTTTTCTGTATAATACCTTCAATACATCTTCCTGATTCCATTAAATCACGAGCTTTTGTAGCTGCATGATAAAAAACATAGTTATAAACACCATGTCTTAGTGCGATCCAAGCACCTAAAAACACACCAAACATAACATCACATAAGAATTGATAACCACAATATTTTAATAATTTTGCAGTAGAGAAAAAAATATCAACAACATCCATAATTACCAATATAACATTCCCAATTCTTGTAAAATAATAATAATAAGAACCAACAACTAATGCAACAGTTATAATATGATGACTAAACATTTGATAATGATCTTTTCTTTTTGCTTCTATATTTAATGTGAAAATTTGTTGTAACCAAGATGCAATTGCCATTAAATAATAAGTTTTAAATAAATATGACATTTCATCATGAGGCCAATTTATATATAAATTATCAAAATTCCCAAAATATGTGGAATTATAATATAAATATGATCCAACAAGAAATGATGAAGTATATAAAATAACACACCAACCTTGTTCCATAAATCTTTGTTTATCCTTTCTTGAATAAATCTTATTTTTTTTAGCAAATGGTTTTAAAATATAATGCATTGAAAAAGCTCTAATGAATGTAATGATAAATGCACCTGTAATGACGAAATATGCATCATCTTTACCGATATCATAATATGGAGAATCTTGATATTTATATTGTAATGTTAAAAATTTTGTTGTATATGGTTTAAAAATTTCAAATCTATTCAAAATTGATAATGATATCAGTAAGATTAATGATATTTCAATTTGATATCTATCAATTTTATTTGTCTTGTATTTTTTTTCATTTGTTGTATTGGATTTCGGTAGATCCATAATTTTTTCCTCCATTTGTTTTGTTTCTGATTTTTCATCTTCTGAAGATGAAACACTTGATGAATCAGATAGTCTTATCTGTGAGATCGTGGTCTCATTCTTCTTACAAGAAGAATTTATAGCACTGGCTAGCATGATGTCCTTATAGATCAATAACCTCAGATAACGCGATCTAAAATGTGGGTAAACGCAGTGTAAAACGAATGAGATGGTTCCTGAACAGCACAGCAACAACGTAGTAGTGGTCCCCTGAGCAGAATATCAACAAACACCAGCCAAACCCGAGGAATTCCTTGATAAGCAGACGTTTTGACAGCGTATCCTTTTTTCAGCTTTTTTTTGGTCGAACTAGTCAAAAAAAAAAAATAAAAAAGAAGAAACAACAAAAAATTCGCGAAAACGCGTAAAGTGGGAAAAACCAGTGTAACCATTTCCTATTTGGTGTAATACTATAGAGGCTTATCTGTTCAAGATGATGCTCTCTAAAGGTCTTTTGCACAGAGATTCATCATATGTTTCCCAGACCTCGTACAGTGTGATCATTTCCTGGACAGCCTCGATCACGGCTTCAAGATCGATGTTGGAATACCCGAGAAATTTGGTATATGTCTTAAGGAAATCATTCTTGAGATAGTCTTCAGTGATGGGTTTTGAAGGCTTGATGGCCTCTTTTTGGATATGTTTGAGATGGTTGTGCTTGAGCACGATGGTCAAGTATATAGCTGCCGCAGAGATGATGTGTGGTGGGTAAAGTAGTGAAAGATCAGTGACATAGCTATCATTCACTATAGACCAACTTGATTGTAATTCCTCCGGTGATAATGCCATTGGTGTTGGGGACGATGTGGATCTTTGTTGCTGGTTATAGCTGGAAAGCACGTCGTTGATCAATAACAACGATCTATATGGATGATGAACGATTAAATTTGTATCCAATTCTTCAATCAAATAAAATTCAAATTCCGCCACTTTTGTTGCATCGTGTGGGATATACTCTGGCCATAGGTTTCTAGCCTCTGAGACAATGGTCCTTATATGTTGTGGACATTCTTCAATTTTGCAACTTAGATAAATAGCCGTAGTGATTAATAGGTATAAATTAATCTCTTTCAATGAAACATTGGTTAAAAACCTCATCAAGTAAACCTCTGCCGTGGAAAGAGCAATCTGTCTAGCACTAAGCCTTCTCCCTAATTTATTCACCAACGAATGGATATATATCCTCATGTATGAATCATATTTAATTTCCACTTTAGATATCAAATCACCTTGTTCCATGGTGGTTTCTAGTAGATTCAATTCATTTCTAGCATCTCTTAATGACTCTCTGGTGAACTGCCAGTGCATTCTCTGTGTGGATGACCAGAAATCAGCAGCCATTCTGGGTTCCAAGGGTTATTTTCAGCTCTTTGGTTCAAATTGGATAATCCTTTATTTGCCGTTGTCTTTTTGTTTTCGTTATTTCATTTCGGAAATTAAGAAAGCCCTAAAAAGATGAGGCCCGGTGTTTGTGGGAGTTTGGGGGTATAAGCTGTGGATTTAGGGTGCTCTAGACTAGCATATTGTGTTCAGAGTGTCTGCTTTACCACAATCACCTTTTTCAGCTAGATTTAAGCTACAAGAATACAATCAATCCCACTTTCCCGGGTATTCTCATATATTAATAATCTCTCACACATATTGTCAAATCCCACTTCTCCAGGTACATACAAATTTTTCACATATAAAAACAATTTGAAAATTTTTCTTCCTTTACCACAACTTTAGAAAAACTCTTCACGTCCATGAACAAAGAATTGTTTTGAATCAAAGCCTACAAAAGGATAGAATCTCTATCACCACCAAGCTTTGGGGAAAGTCTCCGACCAACTAACGCGGAAACGTGATGAGATATTGATTATCAACTCATCAAGATTTGTCCATTTGATGCTTATATCTATTACACAGAGAGTCATATTAATTGTGTTTCTAGCATTGGTGATGATGTATGATTGATAACATCATGTAGGCAATCCATCTTTTACAATGCTCCTCTTGAGCCTTGAGATTTATTTCTGTTGTTGAGTTGGGATGTCTGGTGTTTAAAGTTGTATGTTTGAGCCTATGTCATTGGGGTGCTAGCCTTAGATTCACCAGTTATATACTCGTACGTATGTGTTTTGGAATAGTACTGATGCTTCAAATCTTGCTACTTTCACCAAATCATGTATTGATATTGGTTGATCTTTCGGTATTTGGGGTCTTTTGACCTAAACGATAGTTATAACAATTGATCAATTCTATTGATTAACCCAATGGAGCTTACTCTTGTTTCATGGACGTCATTTTTTTCACAAGTCTGTTCTTGTTCAGGAAGAAATGCATAGTCAAATATGCCAGGCTTCACCAAGTTTTTTTTTTGTTACATAGATATCATTTTGTGTGAATAGTTTTATCGGTGATCTTACATGATGAGATACTAATGCAACATAGAGTCAAGCTCAGAGTTAAAATAACAGAGACGAGAATTGCTATCTAACTCTGATTCTTTCATTGATAAACTATTTCAATACACTCTTTATATAGTGATATAAACTTGATATCTAAGCATCATTTGTAGAAAATTTCTCGAAACTCTTTTCTCGACTGAAAAAAGTCTATACATATTCCCATATATATGCAATGTCCACCAAAAATCCATCCAAACTGTTTTCCCTCACGAGACAACTCACTAGATCCTTCAACAGCATGTCAGAAACTCCAAGGCTCTCCTCTGGCTTCCACCATCTGATCAAATACTTTGACATTGGTGTGAATTTCACCGATCCAATGTTTCACGGCTCATATCATGGGAAACAGAGCCATCCTTCAGATCTCGAGGATGTTATATTGCGTGCAAAGACCTTCAATGTCAGAAGAATGCTCTTGACAGGGTCATCTCTAGAAGAAAGCAGAACCACTTTGCACATTGCGAGCTCGTACCCAAATTATCTATATTCAACAGTGGGTGTTCATCCATGTTCAGTGAATGAGATCAACAGTGATAACGAAGAACAGTATTTTAAAGACCTGAAAGAGTTGGCAATCAGTGGGAAACAAGCTGGCGTAGTCAAGGCTTTTGGTGAGATTGGACTCGACTACGATAGATTACACTACACTTCGAAAGAACATCAACTAGAATATTTCAAGAAGCAATTAGATATCGCTGTTGATGTTGGATTACCATTGTTTTTACACATGAGAGCTGCTAATGATGATTTCATCAAGACAATCAAACCATATCTGAGCAAGATCCCTAATGGGGTTGTCCATTCATTCACAGGTACAAAGGAAGAACTGGATAAACTATTAGAACTAGGTTTCTACATTGGTATAAATGGTTGTTCACTCAAGACTGAAGAGAATCTCGAAGTGGTCAAGTCAATCCCATTGGACAAGTTGATGATTGAAACGGATGCTCCTTGGTGTGAGATTAGAAAAACTCACGCGGGTTATAAATACCTAACATCATATCCAAATGAAACTTATCCACAAGTCACTACTGCTCAATCATCTGAAACCAAAGCTGGTACACAGACAGCATTAAAATTAGATCCATCATTACCATTCCCATTGTTGAAAAAAGAACACTATGAACGTTATGATCCATCTAATAGAACATTAGTAGGTGCAAATGCTTCACCATTGATTAAATCAAGAAATGAACCTGTTCATATTGGTCAAGTTGTTGAAATCATTGCTAATTTACAAAATAAATCAGTGGAAACCATAGTTAAACATGCTTGGGAAAACACTATAAATTTATTTAAAATTGATGATGTTAATGATGATGAATTTTTTACATATTAGAATACACATAGATTTTTAAATTCATGTCGGATATCTCATTAATTTATTATCAGAGTAGTATACATTGAGTGGATCAGAGGCAAAAAAAAACACATGAGAAAAATAAGGAGATTTATGGCAAAACAAACATGTAATAATAATAATATAAGGAGTGGAAATAATAGTTATGATAAACAAGTATAATTAATAAACATGAAAATAATGAAAGAAGTGAAAAAATGTATGAAATAGGAGGCACCAAAAAAATTCAATTTATATTAATCTATTGTTTAGCTTCTTCTTCATGTGAAGTTGATGGATTACCTGATTTAACATCTTCATCATCTATTTCTGTTATTGAACCTGATTTATTTGTTTCATCATCTTCAGTTTCTTTAATTTCACCTTCTGCAACATCTTCACTTTCTTCACCAATTTGTGATTTATCAACACCTAATGAAGATAATATATTTGAACTATCAAGATATAAAACTCCATTTTGACTTGTTAACAAGTTATTTTCTAATAATTGTTGAATTGAAAAACTTGATTTTAATTCATCTGTACCTGTAATATTTTCCTCTTGAGTGGAGGAAACAGCTTGACTACGTTCTTCTTCTGAATAAATTCCATTAGCAACAGTATTGAAATCTTCAGAGATTGGACCTCCTTTAGCAATAATGGCATCATACCATTCTTCTAAAGTTTTACCTTGTAATAATGCAACAATAACAATAGACATATTATCACAACCAATACCTGAACCTCCAGAAGTTGGAGCTAAACAAATATCAATTAATGCTTCTGAAATTTCCACAAGAGTTAAACGATCATGAATACCTTTTCTAACAACTTCAACAACTTGTTGAGATGTTAAACAATCCCAAATACCATCACATGCTAAAACAACAAATTCATCATTTTCATTTAAATCATGTTCAATTATATCTGGGAAAGCAGTAACAATTTGTTCTTCAGGTGGTAAATCATGAGATTTTTTAAATTCAAAATCACCAATAGCTCTTGAAAGTGCTAAATTACCATTAACACGACCAATATCAACAAATCCACCAGCTGCACAAATTCTTGCATGTTCACCTTCATTATTTGGTTTATGATCATAACTTAATGGTTTTGCATAACCATTAACAGAAAGTACAGTTCTTGAATCACCAGAATTTGCACAAACAACTTGTTTAGAATTTAATAATACAGTTGTTGCAGTACAACCACTTTGATCATTTTTCAATTCTTCATCTTTCAAGATTTCTTGATCAGTAGCTAAAAATACATTTTGTAATGCCTTACCAAAATTACCTTTTTGAAATTCTGGTTCTTTTGGAATTAATTTAAATAAATTTTCTCCAGTGTATTTAGCAATACGATCACCTCCATGACCATCATAAACTGCAAAAAATGCAACTGGATCAGCAACATCTGAATCATCATTATTAATCACTGTGGAATTTGTATGTGATTCTGTATCGTTATCATCATCTGTCTTGGTAGAATCTTCTGGAATTGATAAATTTTGTAATGATAAAATTGTTGTATGAGCATCTTCCATACTAATTCTCCAACCTTGCATACTTGATAACCCATAAGCAAGATTTTTATTTTGAGCACCTTCCGATTCTTTATCGGTGACTGGTTGTGATAGAATTTGACCCATTGTATATGAATATTATATAAATTATCCTATTGTATATCTTTTACGATCTTTTCCCGATGAGTAAAACACCTGATTATCTTTGATGATTTGATGAAATTTCAACGGTTATTATAGTCGAAACGATAATGATGTGAGGTCTTATGCTTCCAATGGTTCTCTTAATGGTTCAATTCCACTTGTGATAGTATCTGGGGATTCAAAGTCTCTATAAAACCCACTTTTTGCTCTTTTGGCGTCTCTTTCAAGTGACTCTTGATTTTTTCTCTTGTTTTGGCAGTCCAGATAGAGCCCTAGGGAGATTAAGCTGTAGATAAGGTTATGATGGTGGTCACTGGTGATGTTAAGCACGAATTGAGTGTCTTGAAACAGCTGAAAAGTACCTAGATCTTGAAGAATTAAACCAAATTATTGCCTTTGAAATTGATCTTGTTGTTTGATTTCTTTGCCTTCTTTTTTTTCCAAAAAGTCAACAAAAAAAAAGTGAGAAAAGTCACGTGATATTTTTGGGAATTTTGGAGATTTGAAGCGTGAAGCCGGCAACTTGAATTAGATGTTTTATGTCATTGTGGGAGAATTTGGGAAGCACAAGTGTGAATTTAATTGAGTTATATATATATGGGGATGTACAGTAGTATATACTCGAGAATAGGATGTCTTTGTCTAACAAAATATTCCAGTTCCACAACTTTTACTTCAAAAGTTCTGTCATCGCAGCTCAAATTTTCACTTGAAAAAAATGAATCATAACAATTAAACTTTACAATTCTTAATTACGTCTCGTTATCTTATCTAGTTTTAGATCCAGGATAAGATTGAGAATAACAATGCCAGTGAGTAAAATCATATCACTTTATACTAAAATATTCCAGGCTAACAACTCCAGGCTCCAATTCAACCTTCGTTGGATTCATTATCCTCTATAATCAAAAAAGATCGTGAAGAATTATCTACAGAAAATTTACCAAATTTATATCCAATTTATTCTTTAGTATCAAATGATTCTATAACTGCTCATATTGCATATTTGAAATTAACCAAATTAGGTGATGAAAATCATAAAAAAACACAAAGTTTCCTTTTTGAAAGTGCCAAAAATGGTGATACAGTGGATAGATATTCATTTATTGGATTTAATCCAAAGAAAACTATTAATACAGGACCACAATTTGATAATGAAGTTGATCCATTAGTATTATTGGAAAAAGAATTAAGTCAATATCGTCAAGCTCAATTACCAGGGATTCCACGTTTAAGTGGTGGTGCTATTGGTTATATTTCATATGATTGTATTCGTTATTTTGAACCAAAGACCAAAAGAGATTTAAAAGATGTATTACAATTACCAGAAGCTTCATTAATGCTTTTCGATATTGTTGTTGCTTTTGATAATGTTTTCCAAAGATTTCAAGTTATTAATAATATTTCTATTGATCCAAATGATAATGATGAAACAATAGCACAAAAATATGAAAAGGCTAAAAGGGAGATTAATGATATTGAAAATACACTTTTGGATGAATCAATTCCTATCCCATTCCCAAAGCAAGGACCAATAGTTCAAGATCAAGATTTCACTTCAAATATTGGTCAAGAAGGTTATGAAGGTCATGTTAAGACATTAAAACAACATATTTTAAAAGGTGATATTATTCAAGCAGTTCCATCACAAAGAGTTGCAAGACCAACTTCATTACATCCATTCAACATATATCGTCATTTAAGAACTGTTAATCCATCTCCATATATGTTTTACATTGATTATTTAGATTTCCAAATTGTTGGTGCATCACCTGAATTATTAGTAAAATCTGATGATAAGGATAAAGTTATAACACATCCAATTGCAGGTACTATAAGACGTGGTAAGACCACTGAGGAAGATGATGAATTGGCTAAAGAATTGAAATCATCTTTAAAAGATCGTGCAGAACATGTTATGCTTGTTGATTTGGCACGTAATGATATTAATAGAATTTGTAAACCAACTACAACAAATGTTGATAGATTGTTGACTGTTGAAAGATTCAGTCATGTTATGCACTTAACTTCACAAGTCAGTGGTACTTTGAGAGACGACAAGACAAGATTTGATGCCTTTAGATCAATTTTCCCAGCTGGTACCGTTTCAGGAGCTCCAAAAGTTCGTGCTATGGAACTAATTGGTGAGCTAGAAGGCGAGAAAAGAGGTGTCTATGCCGGTGCTGTGGGCCAATGGTCCTACGACAACAAGACCATGGACACCTGTATCGCCCTGAGAACCATGGTGGTCAAAGACGGTGTTGCCTATTTACAGGCTGGTGGTGGTATTGTGTTTGATAGTGATCCGTTTGACGAGTACATCGAGACCATGAACAAGATGAAGGCCAACAACAACACCATTGTGGAGGCCGAGAAGATCTGGGCCGAGAAGCTTGCTCGTGGAGAGAATTAGAGTGTATATAATAGACAGCTGAAGCTATATGGAATGTAGAGAATCTCAACTAATGTATAATTATAGTAATAAATAATTTTATAATATTATCTTCAAAAGCCGGGTGGCGTTTTTCGCGAACGAACAGCAAAAAAAATCAAAAGCTGAGATGATTGAAATTGGGCACAGAATCAACATCAACAAGAACACTCTTTGCAGTATTCAGTTGACTTCCCACTAAATTTGAGCCAAATTGACTCAATTGACATCTGTGACTAGTGCTGGTGACGCGATCGTGCTGCTGCTGGAAACCAACACCGTGGAAGACCTGAGATTTGCCCGTGCTGCCCATTCTGACACCAGGGCCTAAACACATCCCCTGACAATACAATTCAATAGACCGCATAGAAGCCTCAGACTTATGATACTATGACTGACGACGCACACAACTTCAAGTTCAGTCAATGCTTTGGTGACAAGGCTGACATTGTGATCACCGAGGCTGATATCATCTCCACTGTGGAATTTGATCATACTGGTGATTATTTAGCTACAGGTGATCGTGGTGGTCGTGTTGTGCTCTTTGAGAGAAACAGTGATAAGCAGAACAGCTGTGAATATAGATTCCATACAGAATTCCAAAGTCATGATGCCGAATTTGATTATTTGAAAAGTTTGGAAATTGAGGAAAAAATCAACAAGATCAAATGGTGTAAAAGAACAAATCAAGCTCATTTCTTATTATCCACTAATGACAAGACCATAAAATTATGGAAAATCTATGATAAACAGATCAAGATGGTTTCAGAGAATAATTTGAGTGAATTCCAATATAACAAGAATAATTCCGTTGCATCTAAATTATCAATTAATTCATTACATTTACCAAGATTAACCCTACATGATAAGATTGTGGCTGCATCTCCTAAAAGAGTCTATTCAAATGCACATGCGTATCATATTAATGCCATTTCAATAAATAGTGATGCTGAAACTTTTATGAGTACTGATGATTTAAGAATTAATTTATGGAATTTAAATATTCCAGATCAAAGTTTTAACATTGTGGATATTAAACCTGCTAATATGGAAGAATTAACAGAAGTTATAACAAGTGCAGAATTCCATCCACAAAGTTGTAATTTATTTATGTATTCTTCTTCAAAAGGTGCTATAAAATTAGCTGATATGAGAGAAAATGCCCTATGTGATTCTCATGCAAAAGTTTTTGAAGAATATGTTGATCCTTCAAATCATAATTTTTTCACAGAAATTACTTCAAGTATATCAGATGTTAAATTTAGTTCAGATGGTCGTTATATTGCAAGTCGAGATTATATGACTGTTAAAATTTGGGATATAGCTATGGAAAAAGAACCTGTTAAAACTATAAACATTCATGAACAATTAAGAGATAAATTATGTGATACTTATGAAAATGATGCTATATTTGATAAATTTGAATGTACATTTAGTGGTGATGGTAAATCTGTTATGACTGGTTCTTATAATAGTAATTTTATGATTTATCCAGATGTTACAAATCCAAATACAAATTCTCAACAAGATGAAATTATATTACAAGCTGATAGATCTGCATTTAGATCTAAAAAGCAACAACAACATCAATTAAATAAAAGAAAAAATGGAATTCCAACAATGTTAAAAAGAGATTTAGAATTAGATAATATTGATTTTAAAAAAAGTATTTTACATTTATCATGGCATCCATTTGAAAATTCTGTTGCTATAGCTGCAACTAATAATTTATATATCTTTTCCACTTTATAATGAGATAAATAAACGACAACTACTTTTTAATTTCAAGGTAAGATAACATAATTGAATTGGATTGTATATAAATAAGTCTGTTTTTTTTTACGCATAAGGATTCAATTTTAAAATCTTGAGAATATCATAAATATGGATTTCGTTGATTGTTTTGATTATATTAAAAGATTTAATCTTTAATATGACGATTAATAACTGGATTCCAGAATAAAGTTTTATCACCATCACCCCAAAAGAATGGTTTAGCTCTAACATTTTGATATTCATATTGAACTGGCCATTCTTCATCAGAAACATGAGCTAAATGTTCACGATGTTTAGCATGAGCAGCTTCAACATAATAAGTATTAATTGTAGTAGCCAAGACAACTGGAGCAGCAACAAAGAATGAGATTTTTCTCCATAAATTAGTTGTACCTTTAGCATGTTCTCTTGAATGTTGATAATGTTCTTTAAATGCTTCAGCTGCCTTTTTATCAGCATGTGGATAAGCTATATCATTAGCCCATGGTGGTAATTCAGCATGACCATGATGGTTTCTTCTGACTTGTTGACGGATGGCCGCTTGTTGTTTGGTGGCGATTCTTCTGAACATTGTGTGATTGTCCTAATAATCTAATCCTAATATCGACTAATATCTTACGTTTCAGCTCTGTTTAAACCTTTTTTCCAAAAAAAGTCGTGATGTTTTTTTTTAGCTGGTTTCATTGGTTGTGTCTTGACTTCCCGAAAGGGAAATAAAAGTGTGCAACTACAAAGTCCGAGAAATTATATTTAAATCGTAAATTCGTAGCTATATTCATCCTCTCTTGTTACTCTGTGTATATCTTTGCTGAACATCATACTCCACGATGTTGTTGCCCTTCAATTGATTCCCAATGGTGAACCATCCAGGTCTAGTATTATGATCTCTACCGAAAATTTCCAATTTTCTAGCATGAGGTCCAACAAGTCTTTCAACCATTCCATAAAGTTCATCAGGTTTCCTTGAAGTTTCCCTTGTACCACTAACAAGAATATCTGTTTCAAAATTCTTACCTAACCATGTTGGATTACCCTTTATACCAATAATTAAATGTTCTTTTGAATGATTTAACCAATGACCTGTACGACCTGTACATATAGTTCTACCTAATTGATTTGTCTTTATCCAAATCACTTCATTAGAAACTTTATACCCCCAATTTACAAGAGCTTTTTTACCAATTTCAATGGTACGTCCAGTTACCCAAAGACAAATTATACCTTCTTCTTGAATTGATGAAAGTGGTAAAGAGTTTAATTCAGTATCATTACATGTTCCATATGGTAAATTCATATGAATATTCCATGCAGGATCTGCTATAACTGCAGCAAATTTACCCAAGATTTTAAAATCAAATTTTCTAACATCACAATTTATCCATTGTGGTGGTAATATAGGTCTTGAAACTGTAGCTATAGATCCATTAGAATTCCAAAATGAACATTTTTCATTTTGAATAATCTCCTTGTTGTATTTATTACATTCCAATTCCACTTGTTGTAAATATGCCTTGGGGATATGTTTGGTATAATGAACATAACGACATGTATCCATCTTATGACACGTATCCAAGTATGAACAATCACCTTGTGACGTGTCCGTATGGTTGTTTATTATGGGGACAAAATGGATCTTGGTCTTGAAACAATAATCTGTATTCTTACTATATTGTTGATGTTGAGGATTGTTACACACTTCAATAAATGGATATTTTGGCGTTATATGTTGCAATTTTTCTTTGGAAAGTTTGAGTCCACTGGACTGATACCTTAGTAGTTCATATAGCTTATCGAGATCTGGTGATACTTGAGGTTTTAGTAACTCTTGTAGTTGATCTAATGGTGATGATGGGGTAGTATCAGGGATATTTTTCCCAGAGGGAGTTCCAGCTCTATGATTCAGCTTGTTCAGCAGGATTTCCAAATTCAAGTAATTTATGAAACTAATCTCGTCCTTGTCCTTACTGTACTCAAATGCATACTTGTCGATGGTCTTTATTGTATCCATTTGATCCATGAATTCTTCGTAACTCAGCGTATCTTGTTGATATTTGGACTTGAAGAGCGTGAAAACCGTGTAGAGACAGCCATTGATCGGCTCGGCAGCAATCAGCTTGTGGTTCTCGAGCAGGAACTCAGCAGCGTCTGTGCTTATCATCTTTGCCACTCCAAAATCCAACAAATAAAAAGATAAATTGGGATTTCCTTGTATTTAAATGTTCGTTTCAGACTTGTAAAGTGAAGTAAAATTCGCGATTGTCTTTTTATAAAGTTTTCCTAGAAAAAGCATCAACAAGAATTACAACACTGAGAAATTGGCAAAACAGGGCAAAATGAGCATTCAAGGTGAGTATTTTGGTTAATTTGTGTTGTTATGTGATACTAACAGTGATAGAACCTTCGATAACAACGCTTTCAACGGTGCAGCTGCCGAAGAACTCGATCGACAAGATCATCCCAGGATTGGCCCAGTATGATGATATATTCCCAACAGGCGAGATTGAGCACACAAGAGTGGGCTCTGTGCCGATATATTCCAACCATCTACACCTGGTGAGCCGTCAGACGCTGAGCAAGGCCGGTGAAGAAGCGCAGAGAGACGAGGACGCAATGGAGGATGTTCAACAGCTTACCGAGTATGAAGTTGTCAAGCTTGTAGAGTTGAAAAAATTCAAGCCACAGGGGCTCAAGGATCAATTATTTGAGATTGTCATCACGAATGTGAAATTGGGGAAGAACTCTGTTATTGAACAATTGTTGAACTTGCTTGTTGAAGATGGATTCTACGTATGGAGTTGTATCGATGGGAATAGTGAGGATAAGATTATCTATATAAGATTCACAAATGAAGATTCTTTGAAAAACGTTGCCAAAATACGGAAATTTGAGCAATTGAATGGATTTGAAATAGATGGTCTGAAATGGTCTGTCAATGTGGAGACAAATACAGAGGAATTGATCAAGGATACCAAAGTACCAGAAATCAAATTGGACTTGGACCACACTAGAGAGCAAATTGATGAATTATTGAAGAATAACAGTGTCTCTTCAAAGGGCACGGATACAACTCTGGATTATCAAATTGATGAAAATGAACTTTTGGATCTACCAGTGGAATCATTACCACAATTGAGAAAAGATATTAAAGATTTTAGATTAAAAGTTTTAGAGAATGAAAAAAAGAAGAGGGAAAAGGAATCAGCTGAGGAAATGAAAAGATCTAAAGTTCAATTAAGAAAATTATTTGAAAAATTTAAGAATGAAGCTAATGAAATGGTGGAAGATGATGATGACGAAAGTGATGATGATGAAGAAGAAGATGAATTGACAGATGAACAATTTGAAAATCAAAGAGTGGAGAAAGAAAATCAAGAAACTATTCGTAAATACAATGAAAAAGTTAAACAAGCACAATATGAAGAACGTTCAAATAAGGATCTGATTGAAGAACTGGAAGATGTGCTAAATTATGAAAATTCATTAGATAAGACCATTCATGAGGAATACGAATTGGGTAAATTCAAACCATCAAACAGAGATAAATTACGTGAAGAAGAATATGATGAACAAGATCGTCAACAAGAATTGAAAGAACAAGAAATCTCCAAACAGAGTAAAAACTTTTTAGATAGTATAAATATTCCATTAAAAGTGAACTTAACAGGTAATGATGAATCCAAATCACAAGATTCTCAAGGTCTACTTGATATTGATGATGATAAATTAGATGAAATACTAGAGAAAATTAAACCAAAAGTTGAATCTTTCATTGAAGAATTCTTGGGAGTTAAAGAAGATGAATTATTAGAATATATCCTAATGATTGTCAAGGAAAACAAGAACAAGGACTCCTTGGTCGATGAACTACGTGAAACGTTTGATGATGATGCTTTGAAAGTGGGTGATAAAGTATGGGATGCCCTTGAAGATGAGCTAAAATAAATGTCAAAAAGTTGCTTATAGTATATTGTACAGTTTGCGCAAATTGCGCAATATTTTTCGCAAATATCCTCCACATTAACCTAATTAGGTAACTATCTCACTTTACCTTCGCAAAATTTCCGAATGGGGAAATTACGGCGCTTATTATGGTTTTCGGATGATTCGATTGTTATTTTTGTATATAAAGAATCCTGGAGCTCCAACCTTTTTTTCAAAACTGTGGAGTTTCAAAACTATTACAACATTATACAAAATGGGTCTCAACTTGGAAGATCAATTGGTCTTTTATAGATCATATCATTACAATACAATCAATGTACTAATCCATTCAGTTTTCGTCCCAACTATCTTGTTTGTTAGTATTGGATTGTTAACAAATATTAGAATTCCAATTCCAATTCCTAATATTGTGGAATATTTAAACCTTGGTGTTATCACTGCTATTGGATATTCAATTTTTTATTTATATCTTGATTTACTTGGAGGTGTTTTAGCTACACCACTGCTAGTGTCCTCATCATTATATTTCACTAAATTAACACTATATCATGGGGCCAATGCTAATAAAATCTTTGGATTCTTATTTGTATTTAGTTGGATTGTACAATTCATTGGTCATGGTGTCTTTGAGAAAAGAGCACCTGCCTTATTGGATAATTTAATTCAAGCCTTAGTGTTGGCACCATTCTTTATCCTTTTTGAAATCTTTTTTTTACTTGATTTCAGAACTGATTTGAAGAAAAGAGTTGATGCTAGAGTGGAGGTTAATATTGCCAAATATAGGGCTGCTCAAGCTGCAAAGAAACAATAGGTATTTTTATTATCTATTAATGAATTATGAATTAGTGTATAACTTTATGTACCAAAATTACGAAAATTTTATGTCTTTTTATAACAAATTCAATGACTCTATATTCTATTATGTAGCTAGTTTAATGATTATAACTTCATGTTTGCTGTGAAACTTTAAATTATGTAGCCCATTTTCTGTCATTTTAGCCGGTTCAGTATATTTTTTCAAAAGTATATAGATAAAGAGCATTTTTAACATAATCACCATCTCTAATCGTCTAGCAGGAGAATACAATACTAGAAATGCCACCAAGAACTCTACGATACGTGAATAGTGCAGTAACTCTTACCCAGGAAACGCTTGATCGTTTCCCACAAGAAACGCATAAGGCTATGATTTATATGAAATTCATGAGATTGAAAAAATTTGTTTCACGTCGTCCTTTCAAACAAGGTTATTATAGAGATTTCATAAGGTCTAAAATGGATCAACCTGTGAGTCAGTTACTAAACACTTTAAAATTTGTACAAATGGCAGTAGTACAGAATGAAAATTATGAAGATAAAGATTGTGTTATAGCCAGTAAAATATTGAAAAACATTATACAACTTGAAAGATCTAAAGAGACATTTATGAAGAAAAAGGCAAATCACAAGTATGGACCATTGTTATTCAATAAGGATTATTCTAAAGATGAAAAGTTTTTGGCTTTACAGAATTATCAAGAAGTTTTAGATCATTTGAATAAGACATTGGGGACATGTTTATGAATAAAACTACAAGTAAATAAAATCAAAAACAATATATAACGATTAATGAATAAACAAACTATTATATGCCAAAAAAAAGAAGAAGTAGAGCTGCCCTATCCCTTCAAAAAAACACACTTCAAAAAAGCTTGTCTATTTTTGTAAAACATTTAAAAAAACACACAATGGAAAGCTTTATCTTCTAAATAAATTTTCCCATTTATAAAATCTTCAACTGGTCTATAACCAAGATAATTAATAAGATTGAAATCATATAGAATTTTACTTTCTTTTCTTGCAATCATTGTAGTATACAAATTATAATCCCATTGATCTTCAAACTTACCATTATTTCTTGCAAATGACCTCAATTTATGAAATTCAACAACTTCATTCCAAACAGTACATCCTTTATTTAATTTAAAATCAAATATTGCTAAAATCCCTGTTAAATAAAACATGATTTTAACCACTGTATCATCACCTCTTTTAAATGCCTTTAATAAATCTTCATCAAGAAATGCTTCTCTAATTGGAATGATTAATGCCATGGGATAATTTTGTTCAATTGCCTTATGACAACTTGATTCAATACTTGAAATTAAGTTTAAACAACTAATTTGTAAAAAATCCAATGGATCTAAATGAGTTTGAACATAATTTCTCAAATATTCAGACCATTGGAATTGTTGTCTATTAGAAATTTGCATGACATCATCACGTCCACCAAAAGCCAATTCATATTTAGAACCATTTATTAAAAAATGATGATTTGTTAAAATATCCTGGAAATTAACGAAAACTGAAATCATTTCGAAAACTTTCAATTGAGAAATATCATCAGTATCAACAGCTGGTAAATACTTCACTGCTTGATTACCCATCATTCCACAACTAATTGTTAAACATAAATCAGTAACTAATAATTGTCCAGCTATATCAATTTGATTCAAATTCACATCTCCATATTTCAACAAATCACCATAAGTATTTCTCAGCTCATGAGTCCTAGATAAATACGATTGAGCTTCTTTTAAAAGATTAACACTTCCAAATGACCCTTTAGATGATATTGCATTGCTTAATTTCAATAATGTTTCATCATTATCAAATTCAATATGAACATTCCCAAAAGCACATTCTTCATAATTTGCCAAAAGACGAGCACTACTTAATGAATAAATAGCACTCTTGATAAGTTCTGATGTACACCATAATTGAGGTATATCGAATTCCCAAAATTGACGATTTTCCTTTTCTGCTTTAAATGTGAAAAAATCAGCACCAAAATCCAAATAAAATTTCATGAGTTGCAATTCAAAAGGCGAAACACCCAATTGAATAATTGTAGAGTTCAACTGCCTTGAAGCGTCATTGTTATTTATTGGAGAGAGCGTTTTTGCCGCTGTGGTCTTATAAACTCCATCATTATCAATGATTAAATCAGGAGGTTTCTTCTTTTTAGGGGGTCGTCCCAATTTCTTTCTGAAAACTTTAACCTTGACTGATGGTTTGGAAAGATAAATGCAGAATCTACCTGTATGTAAACAATATTCACAAGAAGGTTTCTCTTCTGTACACTTGATCTTTAAGTTTTTACAACTAACACAGCCGTTTTTGGATCTCTTGGATCTAATTCTCGGGTTTGTAGCTAGTTCTGATGGTATTAAACTTGAGTTATTAGCTTGTAACACTTGGGACATACACTATTTGAATTTCAAAGTTGTATTCCTCCAAACCCACAGAACGATTGATATCTGACTTGATTCTCTTCTCTTGACCTTGTCCTAAATTTTAGCCTTGGAATTTAAGCTCTTGGGCCTCTTTAGCACTGGTTCGATCAAATCACTTTTGGAACAGTTTTTTCTAGTTCACTTATTCTGTTTGGTTCAGATTGCAGCTGGTGAGGTAAATTTCAAATTTGCAATAATCCCAGAAATTGGCTGCTTTTTATAATTTTCCACACTATCAACAACGGCTTTATCTCTTATCCCCGCTTGTCCACTTTTGGCTTAGTCAGCGCTATAATTAAAATTCTGTCATTTTGTATCGGGCTTATATTATCTACATATATAAAGACGTCGTTATCTCATTAATGCTAAAAAAACACTGAAGGTAATTCAGCCTGGAAAAGGGTGATTTTACCGGTCAAGAACTCTTCAACGGGTTTGCCCATGTGGTAGATGATATTGAAATCATAGGGCAATTGACTCTTGTTTCTTGCTAGAACAACATCATAAAAATTTCTATCAAAATCATCTTCAAATTGTCCTGCAAATTTGACATTGGAATAATTTCTATAAAAATTGATGTATTCATCATGCATCCCATTTTTTTGATAAAGTTTATAATGGAATATGTAATTTAAGCAACTTGTATAGAATAGAATTTTCAAACTCAAGTGTTCTTTAGTTTCAATTAATTTTAAAAAATCTTTATCCATACAAAATTCCACAAATATCTTGAAGAATGCAATGGGGAAATTATGTGCAAGAACTTTATAGCATCCTGATTCTAATTTAGAAATAGCATCAAGATATGTGATGTATGATACATCTAATGGATCCACATGTTTATCCAAATAATCTCTTAAATGTCTAATAAATCTTAATTCCCCAGAATTGACCAGTGTGGAATTATGTGATTCAGTTTCTGGATCCATTACATGAATATATTTGGAATTTGTAAGACAATATGTAAATGGAGAAACTGAAAAAAAAAATTTTGAAGTTTGTTGCATCATTTGAAATAAATGTAAATTATCTAATCTTTGTACTCCCATTTCATCAACAATGATTTTCCTAGGTATTATAGCCTTAGCACCCGTGACTGCCTTTTTAGCTATAAACATCTGTCCCACAATATCCACAACATCTTCAATATGATCTGTTAAAGTCAATGCATAAAGATCTAATAATTCTTGTGTCTTATCCACATATTTCATAACCTCTTTTGAAAGATTAATCTTCTTACCATGTTTTGAAGGAGTTTCATCAATATCTATGAAAATATCACTAGCTGTATTATATTCATAATTAGCTAATAATCTAGCACTGCTAACAGCGTATAATGCATATTTAACAAGATCTGAACCACACCATAATTGAGGTACTTCATGACCCCAAAAATTAATTGCATTGGGTACTATATTAAATGTGAAAAACTCTGCACCAAAATCTAGATAAAATTTTAATAATTGTAATTCAAATTTTGAAACATCAAGTTGATAAGACATTGAATTTAATTTTCTTAATGGTTTATTATTTATTGAATTCACTTCAATTAAATCTTGTTCTATATCTTCATCTTTCCCTATTTCTTTATTTTTCCTTTTGACAAGTTTCACTGGAACTTTCTTGGGATAAATACAATGCTTATTTGTTTGTAAACAATATTCACAACTTGGTTTATCTTCATTACATTTGATCTTTAACCGTTTACAACTTAAACAACCATTCTTAGATCTTCTATTTTTTGGTTGTGGTAGCGGAGGTGGTCTCTTTCTCGGGGTTTTCTGTTTCTTTTTCACTTTGGTGGTATTTGTGTTGAAATTGGAGTCATTGGACCCATTTGGTATTACATTATCATTTGGTGTCATTATATCACGGCTGATGGGAATATCAATGATCAACGATAGACTAAAGGCAAATTACACACAAAGCACCTGTTCACAGTGTATACTGGTCTTAAGATCTAAGCCTCTTCTCCCGTAAAGGATAATCTAAACAGGTAAATTAAACAATATCAGATTCTTATTGTGATTATATTTATATAACTTTTTGACTCAGCGGAGATTATGTAAGCGGGTGCTGCATCAAAGCGGACTTTGTGGCTCCTACCACAGCGGGATACATTATAAGTGTTTTACTGATTTGTGATGGGTGGAATGTGAGATTGTGTTTGTACAAATAGTTAGGTGAAATGAATGGATCGAAAGCTTTCCAATAGTTTTATTTTCAGAAGTTTCTCTTTGGTAATGCATTATATATCACGTGATGTATATAATTTTTCAATTATTTACTTTATAAATTACCTTTACGACCTATATCAACCTCATTAATATACATATCATGTTTGATATTATTCAAAGATTCTATTAATATCTTTTAATTGATCGATTTTTAGCCGTTTCATGAATTAATTATTATATAATCAAATAAATTCTCTCCTTTTTTTCAATTTATAATGCCAATTAAAAAATGGTAAGTCAATAAAGTTGCAGATCATTTAAAATAATATTTTTTTTTCACTAAAAGTCTTCATTATAAATTCATTATAAACAGAAGGCCTCAATTCACTTATTAGTATAGTAAAATAATATAGTTATGTCCAAAAATTCTGAGTTATTTGACTATCAATTAATTACTAAGAAACCGGTAGGTGTCACATAATCAGGAATATTTTCTCGGCCGAAAGAAGCAGAATAGCTATAAGACCAAAGATATAATACCATTGATTTCCAGCTCAATCATATAAGCTCATAACTACAAAGGGTAAAAATTTATTTTCTTTTCATTCTTTTAAATATAAAGATAACTTTAACTTATAATTTATCGAATACGTTGAGAATGTTGTGTAGGCATCTTTTCAAGTCTAGCTAGATATCGAAATTTTTGATGAAGATAATGTAGCTACAACTTACCTGAAACAATATGCAGAACCATTTAATCTGAAAAAACATATTCGTTATAATGTATATCTAAACAAAAGATTTTCTTTATCAGTTAAATCAGCAAACTCTTGAAATTTAATCTTATGATAATCTTCACCTAATTCATTCATTTTACGATCTCTTCTATTATTTTCAATCCAATAAGATACATATAAAATAGTCTGTATTACAACAGATAAAATGTAACAAACCAATAATGAAATTTTTGCATTGTGAAATTTTGGAGCATCATTTTCATTAAAAGTTTGAGGACCAATTAAATTCCCCACACAAAAACCAACCATATAAAGTGCATTTCCAAATACTTTTTTAGTATGACCTGCAATATTTGAAGTGTACATGGATAAGCAACCCACCATACCTAAGGGACTAACTTGCATGATAAAATAACCAGCCAGTTGAACTTTGTTGGATGAGGCAAAAGCCAACATTGATGATCCAATAATTGCACAACATAAAGCTGCAATACTGATAGGTGTTCTATGTTTTATCAAACCTAGACTATATAGAGCCGCCATAGCGTTGCATCCAATAAATCCAACAGCACCCAATGGAATATTTAATCTTAATGACTGTTTTGTATCATAACCTAAATTATTAATTAATATACTTGAAAAATTTGTTGTTGCACCGTTTGGTATTTCATCTGTGATACCAAATAAAAAAATTAACCAAACTCTATAATCTGTGAAGCATTCTTTGATCTGATTTTTTTTCAAAATTGAAGTACCAAAACCTTGATTATTCTTTTTAATTCTTTCCACAATTTGAAGTTTTTCAGTTTGTGTTAAAAACCAAGCTTTTGCTGGTGAATCAGGAACATAAATTAAAAATAAAACACCTAAAAAGATTGTCATACCTCCAATAATTAAGAAGCAAATTTTCCATGCAGGGAAATTAAAATTATCTTTATTAACCCATAACCCATAAGCAATTGAATATCCAAACACTGAACCAAATTGTGTTGCTGATAACCAAATACAAACTCTTAAAAATTGTTCATCAGCTTTCCACCATTGACCTGTGATGATTACCATAGCTGGTGTCACAATTGATTCAAGACACCCCAAGAGTGTTCTTAAAGCGATAAATCCAGCATAAGTCTTTGTAGTCCAATTAACCGTATTGATAACCCCCCAAATTATAATGAATATACCACAAGTCTTTGCAGGTGGGAATTTTTGAATTAAATAACTTGCAAAGAAAACGAAGAATAAAAATCCAATATAAAAAGATGTACCACACCAACTATACATATTACCCACCATTTTATATTCAGTTTTCAATCCCATTATTGCACTGAAACTATTGGTAACTTTATCCATATATTGCACAGCATATAATAGGGCAAGAATGGGCATTAGCATTAAATCAGTTTTAATTCTTAATTTGCGATCTAAGGATTTATTCATTTGAATTCCCTGAGCTTCAGCAGCAAGTTTTAATGCATCATCACCATCAACAGTATCTATATTATCGGACTCGATACCTGAGAGATTTATATCAATCACTTCAGTGTTTTCTTCATGATTTGATTTTATAGGATCTTGACCAGTTAATTTAGTATCCAGCGACATGTTGATATTGAATTAGATTATTGAGCAGAGCGTTTAACTTGATTTTTGAAGGAGATACAGCCTATAGCCTGTTATATAAAAGACCATATGAAAGATAAGCGTTCAGTACCTTAGAAACACCCTCAAATCACCAAATCTTTTATCTAATCGCTGATTAGCACTCTTTTATCTCTGATAAGACGTACACTTATATAATAGTCTTGATATGTAATTGTAATCTCAATCTCTAAGTAGCACTTCTACCAATGATCAGTCTTTGAATCCGGAGAGAAACGTGACTTTCGCCTATCTAGTATCAGTATCTAGTATCTAAGATCTACTGTGGTATCTAGTATGATGTATCTCATTATTTATCAGTTTTATAAATTATACTGGATTTTTATTTCCGAAACGGGAGTTATGTCCGAGAACGTCGTTTTCCTAAAACAGATAAGATAAGATAAGATCAAGACTATATAAATTAGTATGCATTCTATTACTCCGCATAATGGTAATTCATAATCAACCACACAGCTGCTAAAGAACAATGACCAAATCGTTCTTGCCCGTCGCCAACTATACAAAGTCCTTCTGGCTAAGTCTTGAAGATGATGAGCCCTTTTCCAAGTACAACTCTTCTGAAACACCACCTAAAACTACAGATGTCTTGATCATTGGATCCGGCTATGCTGGTACCTCGACGGCTTATAACTTGCTGAAAGAGGACCCATCGTTGGATGTCACACTAGTCGAAGCAAGAACACTATGTTCTGGTGCTACTGGTAGAAATGGAGGTCATTTGAAACCGTATTGCCATAGAATGTATGAGCAATATGAAAGGGATCATGGAGCTGAAGTTGCTGCTCAAGTGGTTAATTTTGAAGTGGATCATCTTTACACCATCAAGAAATTAGTTGAAGATGAAAATATTGATTGTGATTTTGTACTTACCAGAGCATGTGATGTTTACAAGGATGATGTTAGGATTAAAAATGACTTGAGATCATTGGAATTAATGAAGGCTAATCCTTACGTTAGAGAGGAAATCAAACAAAGTATCCAAGTTGTCCAAGGTGAAGCAGCTTCTATCTTATCAAAAGTCCCAGAGTCAACAACTTGTATATCATATCCTGCTGCTCATATTTGGCCATGGAAATTGATGATTGCCCTTTTGAAAAAAACTGTTGCTAAAGGATTGAAAATTTATACAGATTCACCAGTCACTGATGTTTCCAAAGCGTCTAATGGGGGATACCAAGTTACAACTTCAAAGGGAACAATTATTGCTAATAAAATTGCCTTTTGTACAAATGGATATACAAAAGGTGTCCTGAGTCAATTGGGTAAGGCAATTGTTCCAGTTAAGGGATCAGTAGCTCATATCAAACCAGATGGTCCAATAATCCCACAACTTCCAAATACTTATGGGATCTTTGCAGAGCTGGGTATTAATAGTGAATATTTGATTAATCGTGCAGATGGTGGTGTTATTGTTGGTGGTGGGAGTTATACCATGATCAACGCAGATGGAGATTATTCAGAGCTATACGATACCACTGATGACTCGTATGTCACTGATAGAGCCAGTGGTTATTTTGATGGATATATGCAAAGGCTTTATTCTACTTGGAGGGATTTCAAAACCCATAACGACTATAGTTGGAGTGGTATATTGGGTTGTACAAATGATAATTTCCCATATGTTGGAGAATTGAAATTTCTTGATATGCCCAATGCATATATAGCTGCTGGATTTTCAGGTCATGGAATGCCTAGAATATTCCTGAGTGGGAAACAAATTGCTAAATGTATAACTACTGGTAAGGATATTAAACAAGTTCAAATAGTTCCTGATTGTTTCATCGCTTCTAGCAAAAGGGTTCAATCTACCAAGGAGCATGCTTACGAAAAGGAAATTAAAGAGCATATTTTAAACAATAAGCTTTGAATCATTACCACAAATATAGCTTAATAAAAGATTTAATTACTGAATCTCGTAAACCCATGCATATACTTGCATATATAGAGACTCTTTACTTGATACAGAGTGTACTTTGAATCTATTCAATTAACCCAGATTTGAGTCAGTGAATAGAACAAGTTTATTCAATAAAACATAAAACCACTGTTTACGTGACTTATTTCTCAGTTTAGACATTTGTTCAGGTACCAAGTACCAATCATTTTGTCAACTTCATATGATTGTTCAATAAAGATTCAAGAATATGATCCACCAGCTTAAAGAGCATCAGACCATCAATCAAAGAAACAACAAAGCCAACATCAATTTCAAATTATGCTGATAAAGAACTTTAATCAATTTAAAATCTTGTTGATGCATTTAAATATTCACTTAATTCGCGACACTTGTCATTTTGACAGGTTGTTTTAATTCTCGAGTGAGTCTCTTACGGCATAAAGAAGCATTGTATGGCCAATTGACGGGAAAAGAGGGAAAGAATTGGTGGATGTGCCTGGAGAGTGCATATGTGCTTATGCTGTCGGACCCAGGACGAAACCGGAGCTGTTTTGTATGTGTTATGCATTTGAGAAGACTCTTCATGAGAAATATATAAAGGTTGTGTTGCTAACTAGGGGCATTGTCGAGATCAGCTGAGTCTTTGAAGGTTCATTGTCTCTTAGTGCATACCTGGTCCAGGAATTGGTATATAAAGAGATGGATTCTCTCTGGAATTATTGAGATTTAACTATCATCTCTTCATCAAAACAAGATCAATAGTCATCATGTCTACTGAAAAAATCTCATTTTTATTGAATTGGCAAGCTACTCCTTACCATATTCCAATCTACATCGCCCAGATCAAAGGGTATTTCAAAGAAGAAGGTGTTGATATTTCCATCTTGGAACCTTCAAACCCTTCAGATGTTACTGAATTGATTGGATCTGGTAAGATCGATATGGGTCTTAAAGCTATGGTTCACACTTTAGCTGCCAAGGCAAGAGGTTTCCCAGTTACTTCTGTTGCTTCGTTATTAGATGAACCATTCACTGGTGTCTTGTACTTGGAAGGTTCAGGTATCACACCAGATTTCACCTCTTTAAAGGGTAAAAGAATTGGTTATGTTGGTGAATTTGGTAAGATTCAAATTGATGAATTAACCAAACATTACGGTATGACTCCAGATGACTATACTGCTGTTAGATGTGGTATGAATGTTGCTAAATACATAATTGAAGGTAAGATTGATGCAGGTATTGGTATTGAATGTATTCAACAAGTTGAATTAGAAGAATACTTGAAAGAAAGAGGTCGTCCAGCTACTGATGCCAAAATGTTAAGAATTGACAAGTTGGCTGAATTAGGTTGTTGTTGTTTCTGTACAATCTTGTACATTTGTAATGATGAATTCTTAGCTGCTAATCCAGAAAAAGTTAAAAAATTCTTGAAGGCTATCAAGAGAGCTACTGATTATACTTTACAATCACCAAAAGAGGCATGGGCTGAATATACAGATTTTAAACCACAATTAGCCACTCAATTAAACTCCAAGATGTTTGAAAGATGTTTTGCTTATTTCTCTGATTCTTTATATAATGTTCATCGTGATTGGAGAAAAGTTACTGCATATGGTAAAAGATTAGAAATTTTACCACCAGATTATAAATCAAATTATTCAAATGAATATCTTTCATGGCCTGAACCTGAAGAAGTTGGTAATCCAACCAAAGCTCAAGAATTAATGTTAGAACATCAAGAAGAATGTAGAGCTTGTGGTGGATATAGAAGATTAGATTTAACTGCTGCTTCAGCTTAAACTACTGGTATAGTTTTATAATCGAATTATTCTTTCATATATTATTGTAGGTTTATTTTTTATCCTCTTGTAAAGGCAATTCCTCTTCAAGACTCAAATTTTCTTGAATATTCCAAAGTTCAGCATATAAAGAATTAGGTTTTTGTAATAATGAATGATGATCACCTTCTTCTCTAACATGACCTTTATCCAAAACGATAATCTTGTCTGAATCAGCAACTGTTCTTAATCTATGTGCAATAGAGACATTAGTATTTGCATTTTCTTTGAATATAGTTCTAATTGTTTTCAATAATGATTGTTCAGTATGAGTATCCAATGCACTTGTAGCTTCATCGAAAAATGTTATTGGAGATTTTTTCAATAATAATCTTGCAATTGCTAATCTTTGCTTTTCACCACCAGATATCATCATACCTCTTTCACCAACAATTGTTTGTAATCCATCAGGTAATTGTTCAATTAATTTATCTAATTGAGCTTCATGAATAACTCTCAAGACTTCTTCATCACTTGCCTCCAAGTCACCATATCTAACATTATCAAGAATTGTATCATTAAACAATGGAGTATCCTGAGGAACAACACCAATATTTCTTCTTAATGAATCTAAGTCAACATCTTTAATATCTTGACCATCAATTAAGATACGACCAGATTGAATATCATAAAATCTGAAAACTAATCTTAGGATTGTTGATTTACCACTACCTGAAGGTCCCACCACTGCAACTTTTTCACCACCTGGTATGGTAAAAGTTGCATTTTGTAAAATTGGACGATCTGGATGATAACCAAATGTAACATTTTCAAATTTAATTTCACCTTTTGTTAAATTTAATGGTAATGCCCCTGTTTTATTTTGTATTAAGATTGGATTTTTTTGTAATTTAAATAATGTTTCCATATCTAATAAAGATTGTTTTAATTCTCTATAGACTGAACCGAGGAAATTTAATGGGACAGATAATTGGAAGACTAATTGATTAATTAAAACTAAATCACCCACAGTTAATGCACCAGTTGCCACACCATCAGCTGCCATATACATCATTGCAGTTAGGGCACTTGTAAAGATTAAATTTTGACCAGAATTTAAAAAGGCTAACGAGGTGGCAATCTTGATGGAAAAATTTTGATATTTAGCCAATGCATTATCATATTTTTTAGCTTGGTATGCTTCATTGTTGAAATATTTAACACTTTCGAAATTGATCAATGAATCTAGAGCAACACTGGCAGCTTGGTTATCTGCGTTATTAGCTTTTCTTCTGAACCCAGTTCTCCATGCTGTTGTTCTAATTGTAAATATTGAATAAGCCATCATGGTTAAAAGTGCAACAGCTGCGAATTTAGCACCATAGTTATAAGTTAAGATACCAGAGACTATAGAGATTTCAAAAGTTATAGGTAAGATATGGAAAACCATTGCAGTTAAAACGTATGAAATACCTTTAGTACCACGATCAATAGCCCTGGTTAATCCACCAGTTTGTCTAGATAGATGGAACCCTAGATCCATACTTAATAAATGCTTAAAAGTGGTCTGTGCAACGTTTCTAATAGCACTTTGAGCCACTGTAGCGAATATGGCGTTTCTTAATTCACCAAATAACACAGCACCAAATCTAGCACCTCCATATGCTAATATAGTACCACCAATAATAGCAGTCACGGTACCTACTTGACCTGTCCAATCGATATTCATCCCATCAATAATAGATTTGAAAAAAAACGGCACTTGTACATTCAAAACCTTGGCCAAGATCAACATTGATAGAGCAATAACCACTCTAAACTTGAAAGAGGTCTTATCCTTTGGCCATAGATAAGCCAATAAATCTTTGATAATTTTCCATTGGGACAGTTTTTCACCATTTTCGAATAGCGGCTTGGTGCTAGCTTTACCCTTTAGAACGCTCTTAACAGGGTTTGTTGTGCTTAGCAGACGGTTTGTAATGAATCTATTGGATAAGATTGATTTGTTTGAAGAGAATATAAGAGATTTTTGCCTTGGATTGATTGAATTCACAGCATTTTTGGTGGAGTATGGCTTCAGCAGCTGGAATTGCGGTCTGAGCCTGTACAGCGTCGAGGGTTTCAGCAGCAAACCTCGTGATCCAAGCATTGGAAAACAACTAGTTGTGTAATAATAGGTTTAAATACTTATTAATGGGTTATATCGTTGAAATAATCCCGGATCGCGATGTGTGGCTCGTAACACAAGGAAACACCTACAATTCGACATTACAAGCTCAATTTGCCCTAAAAAGACTCTATTTATCACCATTTCCCACTCTCTCTATCAGATTCTGTGCCCTGTTTTCCCTTTCCACGTCAAATCCGTAGTTCAGCAGTCCAACTCCCACCGCAATAGCCAAAACACCGGCAAAGAGGCCCTGGAGAACCAGTGCTGAGGCTGATTTCGCTGGTTTGGAGGCCCTAGGCCCCCAGTTGCCGTAGTATATGTAGTACAGGGACTGCTTCTCTCGCTGTGTCAAGCTGTGCCAGTCACCTCTGGTTCTGCTGTTGAGATAATCAATCACGTCGGCCTGGTCCAGCTCCTTCATCTTGGGCCATCTCTTCTCGAGCCCGGCGAGCTCAGGGACCCTGCCACTCGAGGAGCTTAGAAATCTCACACCACTGAGTCTGACACCACTCAAACGGGCTCTTTGCATCGGAAAAGACATCTTTTAAGCTTGATTTCCACCTTTTGATTTAATATGTCCATCAACTGAAAAGTTTCAATAGATGAAAATTTCGCGAATGGCTTTTGTCAACTTCAACTTGACACGTTTGAATCAGAAACAAGTGTTCAACAACAAGAGCTGTAAAAGATGAGTGGATTGCAAGAGTACAACGACTTGGCTGTGAGTGTGCAGGGAATTCAGAAACTAGAAACTAGACTAACAATAAAAGACTGAATATTCACATTCTCCAGTTTGGCAAAATCCTATAAACTATGAGTTGAACGGTATAATAGCATTTGCATTGTTGTTTATTGGTGGGTATATCATTTGCCAGGACCTGTGGATCTTTACTAACAATTCCAGCCATTTCTTCAATTACATTTGGTATCTTGAGTGATAAATCGTCAGTGGGGAACAGTATTAGATTTATAGTATTGAGTGCAATTGGTTCATTATTCTTTGGGTGAGTGTATTATGATTGTTTTTGGGATATGAACTAACAATTTCTAGTTTTGGTAGCATCTTTTTATCAAACTACTTTGGTGTGTATGTCTAGGTAAGCTGGGTTTTGCTTGAAAAGAAGTAGAATGTATACTATAAAAACAATAGCTACAAGATATTTGATTGAATTGTAATGATATTTTCTCACTTTATACCTGTAAACTTATACTTTCTGTTATATCACCGAAATTCACCACTATGAATCCCCAAAAAACGGCAAAAGAACCAGAAGAGCCAGAATATTCTATACAGTCTCTTTGAATCACTACTTAATATCACAAATCACCATAAACTCCCTCATTTATCCCTGTTTTAACTTTTAACTATATTCCGCCAAAAATATTACATAATTTACCTTGCTCGAAATCTGGGGTTCCCTATATAAACAATCCAAATTCCCTATTAAGCAAACAATAAAAATCTAGTTTCTACACCGAAAACCATGTTTAAATTGAGCCCATTAAAGCAATTATCTCGTCAATTTAGAACATTAGTTACTTATTCTAAGCAAAAACAACTATATATCCATCCTCAGGGGAATATATCTAAATTATCCTTCTCTAAATCTCCAGATTCTTTATCAATTGGTGAATTTAAATCGAATTCTCCAGAGAATGATACAGTTAAACCTGATAATTTCACCAAAAACAATGAATTCTTGAAACTATTACATAGATTAATCAAAGAAAACGTTGCAAATGATTTCACATATGCTGTGGAAAGTGGGAGTTATTCAAATGAACATTTACCTATATATGACCTAAGAAAAATCCCTAATTATCAAAGACAACCCGAAATTGAAGATATATTTGGTTATGTACGTGTTAATGATGAAGGTGAAATTCTTGGTGAAAGTTACCAGGCTAATGATTTTTATCAAATTGTTACAGTGGATGGTCCATTAAAATTAAGTGATCATATCTTGGAAAAAGTTATTGGAGAATTAGATTAGCCTTATAACCTATTTATTTATTTATACACATTTCTTGACCAGCAAGTATCATAATCCAAAATCATCATCTGTAATCAATAATGAATCCAATTGATTTTTATTATTCAACACATTTAATAAACTCTTATTATGTTTAATTAATTTTTCCAAGTTGGATATACTTGATTTACCTAAACTTTTCAAAATTTCTGAATTTAATTCATCACTAATTTTTAAAATTTCATCATTTTTCAATAAATAACCAAATTCACTCTCCTTGGGGTTTTCAAATGCTAATAAACTAAATATATCATTTAAAAATTCTTGAAATTTCTCCACATCATTATATTTATTCCTTAATGATTGACCAAATTCAATAGCTTCATCAATCTTATTAATTTTAATCAATTGTATAAATTTATTACAATTTAATTTAAACAAAATTTCTTCATTATTCTGGAAAACTTTTGGAAAATTTAAACTTGTTAATTTAATTGATTTTTCAATATCTCCTTCAATTAAATATTTTCTAATTTGTTGACGAATTTTTAAATTATTTTCATCAATTACACTTAATGTTTCAATTTTTTGAAAATTATCAATTAATTTTTCATCTTGAATTTGTTCATTTTTAATCTCTTGTAAAAAAGTCTTGGATATATCAATATATCCTAAATGATTAAAATATGAACTAACTAAATTTTGTAAAATATTTGGAATTTCTTTATCTGTATTTTCATTAATTTTGATAGAATCTGGTTTGGATGATTTAGTATAATTGAAAATTTTTTTATAAATTTTAACTTTTTCATCCTCAATATATCCATCAATATCAAATATAAATTCATGTTGCCCAAAATTTGAACTTATTGAATTCCCATTTTTCAATCCAATAATTGGTATTAATTCTTTATTTATATCTGTAAATGCAACACCCAAGTAAACTCCATTCTTGGTATAAAAAATTGTCTTTGTGGCAAAATTAACACCACATCCAATTATATCACCTTGTCCAAATTTACAGTTATATTTTTTACTTGTTGATTGAGAACAAACTATAGTCCCATCATTACCATTGAAACCATAACTTCCAACTTCTAATCCTGGTAATTTTGTTACATTAACTAAATTTGAATTCATAAATCCAATTGTAACATCTGAATTATTTTTCAAATTATTATTTGTTACAGTTAATATTTTAGTTTCAAAATAAAAAACTCCAACTTTAATAGGTATTGAATTATCAGTCTTGGTGACTAAATGATCATAATTTTTAGAAATTGTTGATGTACTTGATGATGAATTTGAAATTTGATCAGTTTTCAAAATTAATCCATTATTATTTACTAATAATGATTTATTTGATGAAGTTACCCATTTAGTTGGTAATAAATATTTAAAATTACCAAAAGGATTCTTAACAGCAGCTGAAATACTTTGTAATTTATTTGATCTTGAATTTTTCCTAGAATTACCCCTTGAAATTGATCTTGCTCCATGGTTTCCTCTGCGTTGTAAATCATCATCTTCAAAATCAACATCCATTTCATCTCCATAATGAATATTATGTACATCATCCTCTTCTTCGTCTTCATCAAAATCATCATCATCATGGATAACATCATCATCTTCTTCATCTTCATCTTCACCACTACCAATTATCCCACTAATATCAGTTCGATCACGAGACGTTGCTGCACTTGATTGATTATTATAATTTGCACTGAAAATTGATGCTAATTCTTGATCATAATCAGAATTCAGATATTTTGAAGGCATGTTCCCCATTATACCCAATGCACTCAACTTAGAAGTTATTGATTGATCATGATTAACATTTATAGGTACTGATAATTTCCTTTGAAGTTCTTCCCCATAACTTGTCTTTAACAAGTACGAAGGCAAATAAAATTCATTTGAATTTTTAACCTCTGGTTCACTTGATTCCATTGTGAATTATCTATCTCCTTGATATTATGTTCAACTACCTTTCCCAAAATAATTTCACCTTTTCCGCAAAACTAACCAAACTTCTGTAATCTTCTCGTATCGATTATGTCAAACTTGAGTTTTAACCCTTCAAAAATATGAAAATCATATTAAAAATAAATGTTGGCCCTAACAAAAAAATTAATGCTAGAAATAGCAAAAAATCTTCCCCGCCAGGAGTCGAACCTGGAATCTTCTGGTTTCAGAAGTAACTACTTATGATAAATCGTAGCCAGACGCCGTGACCATTGGGCCACGAGGAACAGAATTTAAAATTTGGTGGGTGCTTGAAAGGCCTGGTTGTGTAAATGAGTGATTACGTAAGAAAGCGCGGTTTATGACTAATCAATATAGCTAACGAATTTATATAATTTGATACAATACTCATTATACACTTTCATTTACAGAATTTTGGAGAATAAATAGTGGTTATATCAAATAATATAATACATTAGTTTCATGACTCTGATTAAATGAATTCATCAGTATATCATAAGATCAACTGTTGTGTATTTAAATTAATCAACCCGATTACTCTGTATTTTTATAATTCCCCAATATATCAGGTAATTCAGAAGGTTTCTTTATACACCAAGCTTCATCAGTTTCATTATATTTTTCCGGTGGTAATTTAAAAGGTAAATAAATGGGAACTTCATTAACGTTTAACACTTTATTTTCACCAAATGTTAATGGTATAAGTTTAATATTTGAACCATAATCCTGTGGAGATAATAAAATACCAGTTTCATAATTTGAGATGCTTGATTTTAATTTTCCCCTTTTAGGTATATTCCCCCATGCTTGTTTACTCATATTCATACTTGTGAAAAAAACCCAATCTAATGTTTGGAAATTATTTGATGACATTATTAAAAATTTTGTATGACTTGGATTTGTACGTCTTTGTTTGGAAAAACTATGATGGAATAAATGTTTTTGTAGAAAGGAATTCATTGGTATATTCCATTTTGTTAATAAATTAAAATGTGACCAATTACCTGACATGTAACCAAATAATGAATTTCTAACATCTTCAAACGATGGGAATATTATATATGGTTTAATTTGATATTGATTTTGAAATGCTTCAATAGATTGGAAACCATTAGCTAGGGGGAATTCATTTAACCATAATTTACCATTTTGTGTGTATTTCCCGGATAATAATGGTAATAACACATGAGTGAAAATATTTGCCGATTGTTTTGTTCTATCAGTATAACGTATAGCAGATGCAATTGATGAAGTTTGATATAATAATTGTCTTTGTCTTGTATACTTTTTAGGTATTAACCCCCTTTTCGATAATGAATTGTATAATCCTAAGAATCCAAATTTATCAGTATTACTAGTTGTTGATGAAATGAAATCACCTTTTATACTATTAAAGTCAATGGTTTTCAATTTTAATATTAATGTTTCCAATTGTGGTTTATTGTAATTGTGTAAGAAATTGAATAGATGAGTCTTAAACATTGTATCCCTGGAGTCTTTATTCTGTGGTAAGTAAGGACTTTGCCAAACCATTTGATTATTAGTTTCCCATTCAGTTTGAGTTAAATTTGCCGATGCAATGAAGATCCTAACTGTATCATCTTGATAGATATTAATAATCAATTTAGGATGATGTGAAGTAAATGGTTGCATTTCCACTGGTATAAGTTGTAAATTTGTGAAATATCTTCGTAATGGTGTATCAAGAACTGTACCTTCTTGATAAACTATTGTTAAATCTATATTCTGAGTGTGAAACATTGGTAAGATATACCCTAATTCGTATTGGAAACTGAAAAGATAACATGATTTGAGTCTTTTAGATGATAATATCTCTGGAAGTATGATTGAATGTGGTAATCTATGATGATCATATGTTGGATTGTGTACTGGTAAGAAAGGTGGCTCAATCTTTATAGGTTCCTCTGTGTCTGATATCACTTCTATGGGGTCCTCTAAGGGCTTAGACTGTACCTTGCCCTGCTCAACAACATCTTCTTCATCAGATAGAATCTCAATGACCTCTTGATCCTTATTCTCTATTATTACCTCTTCTGAACTAGATTCTGTATCAGCAACTGATTTCTGTCTTTTCACTGCATCTTCAATTTCATCTTCATCATCTCTCTGTCTCTTGAACCTGTTATTCCACGCATTCGCCACTGTTCTCCTCACCTCGTCACTTGACATAATCTCAATTTATATTCTACAATTTGTTATGTTGTTATTGTTTTGTTTTTTTCGCGTACTAATCTATAAACACATTTTTTTCCAATTCTTCATTACTAAAACTAAAATCTTCATCATTTGCTAAAACTTGTTCATAAATTGAATCTTCACCTCTTTGTAATGCTCTGAGTCTATTTACATCCTCATAATCATCAGGATTTCTCCATTGGAAAATCTTTGAATATTTTGTCTCTTTATTTTCAATCAAATCCACTACAAATTTCCCTAAAACTGGTAAGAATTTAAATCCATGACCTGAACCACCAGTAATCACTATAAGACCCTTTGTCCCCGGGACATGATCAATTATGAAATCGTTATTGATTGTATCTGAATACCAAAGTAATTGAGTCTTGTAAATTCCTAAATGTGTCAAATCAGGTGTAAACAATTTGATAAAATCCTTTGTTTGAGAAATGATATGTTTAGATAATCTTGTTTCAGATGGATTAGAATTCAAAGTTATTGGTATTGATATAGTTTGATCACCAATCTTCACAGGATTGAAAAATTTACGTTGTCTTGATATAATTTTCAATATTCCATCATCATCACTTATAGGGAATATACCAAAACCTGCTAAATAATCACGTTCTCTTTGTTCACCCATTCTCCAAGTGAATATAGGGAAATTTGAAGATGAATATTTCTGTCTTAGGGCAGTTTCTTCAGGTGGGATCTTTATCAAGATTACATTCCCCGAGTGTGCCTCACTAAGACCACCTAATTCAGGTAATAACGAAGCACTCCATGGTCCAGCAGCTAATATAACCAAATCAGCATTGTGTTTTATCCCATCTTTAGTGATTATACCAGTTATTGTATCACCATTTTTAAGAATCTCCACAACATGACCAGAGTCACCAGTTATGAAATGAACACCCTTTTCCACTAATTTGGAATGAACATGAAGACAAATATTTGAAGCATGTAATAAACCAGAAGTTGTATCGAAAACACCTTGAATATTACCAATTGAATCATTAACACCTAAGGGATCTAATTTCTCACCAAGTCCATCATTATAAGCCCTTTCCACATCATTAGAATCACCGAGGACATATTGAGTATCTCGTAATCCCTCTTTTGCAAAAATCTCCAAACTTTTGATTTCATCATTGTTTAATTTGGTATTATCAACTCTTAACCAACCGGTATTATCCAATATCTTCCCCTGGTACTCTTTATCCCAATTCTGGAATATCTGTTTAGATTTTAAAGCTAATTCAAAATAATGTCTTTTATCACCATAATAAATTCTAAAATTCTTGTTTATATCAGCAGAAGCCGTGTCTGCACCTTTTTCAAATGTATAACCCAATTTTTTCAAATCTAATCTATCAAAAATTGTAATATTTGTATATCCATTTTCCACTAAATTTAAAGCTGAACTTAGTCCAAAAGCGCCTGAACCTATAATAATAATCTTACTGTCTTTTTGCATGATTATTAATAAAGAGTTGTTGTAGTTGTTGTAGTTGTTGTATTGTTGAAGTTTATCCACAGTTATAATCCAATGACTATGGCTTAAACAACCAAATGCCACATATTATATCCACATATCATTGATAATCCACATAAAGATCATCCACAGTTAATGTGTATATAAAGACAATAAATAACTAGAAGATAATGATAATATAACCACGCTAGCTTCATCAACATGAGTCTTAAGAGTGTTAAAGATACCCATAGTGTGGGAATTGAAGAAATTACCAGTGATGAAGATCAAATCATAAGTGAATCACAAGCAGATGTTACATTACAATTATTAGAAAAATACGAGGAAAGTGTTGGTGAATTAACACCAGAGTTGGAAAGAAGGATTAAATGGAAATTATGGACAATTATCTTACCTGTTTTATTTGCAGTTAATTTTATGTTATTCTTGGATAAAAATGCAATGGGGTATGCTTCATTATTAGGATTATTTGAGGATGCCCAGTTAGACCAAGATAAATATAATAATTTACAAACAATTTTTTATGCAGGTTATATATTGTTTCAATTACCTAGTCATTGGGCATTTCAAAGGTTTAAATTATCACATTATATTAGTGGTGTTACACTAGTTTGGACATTAGCTACATTTACCACGTTATCAGTTACAAGTTTCAAGCAATTAGCAGCTATCAGGTTCTTTCTTGGTGTTTTCGAAAGTGGTGTCACTGCAGCTATTCAACATACTATAGCCATGTGGTTTACACCAGCTGAACAGGCTATAGTTAACCCAATTTTTTGGATCTCATGTGTTGCACAGGGTATTCCTGGTGGTCTTACGGCGTATGGTGTACAATTTGTTACCACATGGGCACCATGGAAATGTTATTGGAGTATTATTGGAGGGTTATCACTGATTCTTTCAGTGTCTAGCTTCTTTTTCTATCCAGATAATCCTGCAACGTATAGATATTTCACTATTGAAGAGCGTGTGCATGTTATCAAGAGAATCAAGGCATCAACACATTCTTCCATTGAACAAAAGACATTTAAATGGACACAGGCTATCGAAGGATTAAAAGATCCTATAACATGGGGGTTTGCACTTTATGTGTTTTTCAGTATGCTTTGTAATAATATTAGTTTCCAAAGTGCAATTATATATCAAAATTTAGGGTTTTCCAATTTACAATCAACATTAGTTTCAGTTGCAGGTGCAGGATGGAATACATTTATATCAATTTGGGGGTCATTAAGTCTTGTTTTTTTCCGTGAACAAAGTGCACATGTTGGTACATTTTTCGGGATATTATCATTATTTGGTGGATTATTAGCTGTTTTATTACCATTTAGTGAGAAATATGGTATTTTGGCTGGTATTTTCATTACATATTGTAATGCAAATACATTTATTATCTCATTTTCATGGTGTCAATCCAGTGCTGCAGGATATAGTAAGAAGATTATTAGAACAGTGATTTGGTCAGTATTTTATGGAGCTTCCAATTTGGTGGCTCCACAGATCTGGAAGGCTAAGGATAAACCACGTTATTATGCAGCATGGGCCGTTATGAATTCATGTTCATATTTTATAGCTCCGTTGATCTTACAAATCATGAGATTTGTTCTTTGGAGACGTAATAAAAGCAGAGTCCAGTATTGGAAAGACGTTGAAGACGGGAACAAAGAGGATAAACATGGTGGGATTGTCACTAGTGTGGACACTGATGGCAACACTGTTAAGCATCAAGTTGATGTGTCAATGTTGGATCTCACAGACTGGGAAAATAAGAGATTTGTATATCCTTTGTAAGGGAATGGGTGTACCTTTGGTGGAAAAAAAGTTATTTGAGTTGTTACAAATGTAGTCCATTAGATATCCGTTTTGACTTTGAGCTCAATATTGATAATATCCTTCAATTCTTTACTTATTAATCTGTTGTGAAGTTATTACATAGTAAAATTTAGTTCATATTCGCGGTTTGACCTTATTGAACAGTAATTTTGGCAGATTGGATTTGGCTCTGAATATTAACGCTTCCATTCATGATTAAATTTTCAATTTCCCTAATTTTGACGTGTCTCTTAAATTTTGGCACTCGTATCTCTTTGAACTGTTAAATATAAGCCGAGATATTCATGCTTGATTGGCTCATCTTACAGATTATGTAAGCAACTCGCGGCGGGTCTATAATTAATTCGTGGATCTTTATTGTTTACAGAAACTTGTTCATTAATTTATAGTGTTCATAATGAGATCTAACATTGTTATTTATATCAAGTACCGAATTAAGCGGTATCTGTACCTTTTTCGAATGAATAACTTAATTTTTTAAGATCTGATCTATCGAAAATTGTTTAATACAATCAAGACATTGATCTTTAATAATCAAAATTCAGCTTTGAACCTTTAAACCAAAAGCACCAGAGGCTATGACGATTTATGATTAATTTGGGGTGGACTTTGGAAATGAATACTGAATTAATATGATTACCTGCAGAATGATATAAATGTTATGCTTATGCTCATCTTTGATTAACTTGAAAGATCTACGATCTACCACCCACACTTTGTATGGTGCTATAACCGATAGTATGGCTCAAGTTTCAACGTTTAAATTTTATATATGCAACCAAAATGCCACAGATCATCCACAGATTATTTACAGATTACTATCCACAGTCCACAGTCTGATCACATGAGAATCTGTGAAACATAATATATAATTACAATGAAATGCAGTTGATTATGAAAATCTTTATAGTTTTAAATGGTTAAAATCATGAGTTTAATTGAAAATGAATCCAAAGAACCCCATACTATAGGGGTTCAAAAAATTGATGATTCTTCAATAAGCGATGATAAAGATCAAATCATAAGTGAATCACAAGCAGATGTTACATTACAATTATTAGAAAAATATGGAGAGAGTATTGGTGAATTAACACCAGAGTTGGAAAGAAGGATTAAATGGAAATTATGGACAATTATTTTACCTGTTTTATTTGCGGTTAATTTCATGTTATTCTTGGATAAAAATGCAATGGGGTATGCTTCATTATTAGGATTATTCGAAGATGCTCAGTTAGACCAGGATAAATATAATAATTTACAAACTATATTCTATGCAGGTTATATCTTATTCCAATTACCTAGTCATTGGGCATTTCAAAAATTTAAATTATCACATTATATTAGTGGTGTTACACTGGTTTGGACAATATGTACATTTACCACATTATCAGTTACAAGTTTCAAGCAATTAGCAGCTATTAGATTCTTTCTTGGTGTTTTTGAAAGTGGTGTTACTGCAGCGATTCAACATACTATAGCCATGTGGTTTACACCAGCTGAACAGGCTATAGTTAACCCAATTTTTTGGATCTCGTGTGTTGCACAGGGTATTCCTGGTGGGTTGACTGCGTATGGTGTACAATTCGTTACAACATGGGCACCATGGAAATGTTATTGGAGTATTATTGGAGGGTTATCTTTGATTCTTTCAGTGTCTAGTTTCTTCCTCTATCCAGATAATCCTGCAACGTATAAATACTTCACCATTGAAGAGCGTGTGCATGTTATCAAGAGAATCAAGGCATCAACACACTCGTCAATCGAACAAAAGACATTTAAATGGGCACAGGCCATCGAAGGGTTGAAAGATCCTATAACATGGGGGTTTGGACTGTATGTGTTCTTTGCCATGCTGTGCAACAATATCAGTTTCCAAAGTGCCATTATCTACAAGAACCTGGGCTTCACCAACTTGCAGTCGACATTGGTGTCTGTTGCCTCGTCTGGCTGGACAACTGTTGTTTCGGTCTGGGGGTCGTTGTGCCTAGTGTACTTCCGTGAACAGAGTGCCCATGTGGGCACCTTCTTTGCTGCAGTGGCTCTGCTTGGTGGGCTACTAGTTGTTGGACTGCCGTTTAGTGAGAAGTACGGTATACTGGCTGGTATTTTCCTGACAAACAGCGCAGCCAACACCTTCATCATCTCCTTCTCGTGGTGCCAGTCCAGCGCAGCAGGGTACAGCAAGAAGCTCATCAGAACAGTTGTGTGGTCTGTCCTCTACGGGGCCTCCAACCTGGTGGCTCCCCAGATCTGGAAGGCCAAGGACAAGCCACGCTACTACCCAGCGTGGGCCGTGGTGATCTCGTGCTCGTTCTTCGTGGCACCGTTGAGCCTACAAGTGATGAGATTTGTTCTCTCGAGACGTAATAAAAGCAGAGTCCAGTATTGGGCAGACGTTGAAGACGGTAAAAGAGAGGACAAGCATGGGTTTGTCACCAGTGTGGACGCTGAGGGAAACACTGTCAAGCACCAAGTGGACGTCTCGATGCTGGATCTCACAGACTGGGAGAACAAGAGATTTGTGTATCCGTTGTGATGTATAGTGTAATATTATAGTATATAATATACTTTGTAATCGCCACACTGTTAATTTTCATTCATATCTCTATGTGCCACTTTTGTCACAAATCTCCCAATCAAATTCTGCGGATAGAAAAATTTTCACTCGGCTGACACAAAAGAGAAGTGTAGTATATGGTGTAGTACTTCGTAGTTGTAGTGTAGTATTAGTAGACTATAATAGTTTTAGTTTCATTCTATCAACACCCACCCTATCTTATTCCTATAACCCGTCTCTCAACATTCAACGTTCAACTCAACTTGATCTCAATAAATCTCCAATTCTGACTCGAGAATCGCTGACACAATAAAAGCAGCCAACGGAAAAGATAATCGGAAACATCTACATCAACAACTAATTTCTATCAACCAACCACTTCCATGCCACAACAATGGCCCAGGTACGCACAAACAGCCCTCCAAGCTCTCCAGACTCCAATAGCGGCTCATCTACAACGAGCTCGATGGGGTCCAGTGCCATATCTCTACCTCCTATAGATAACATTTTAAGAAATATTGAATCATATCAGACTCAACAACAATTAAACGATTCTCAACTGTTATTGGAACTAAATAGACATGATCCACCAAAATACACTTTCCAACAACGATCAGAATCAACTACATCCGTGGATAATTATAAAGATCAATCATTCCCAACATTGATGAAGACTCAATCAACACCACAAGTATCTACAATAAACAGACCTCATATCAATAGAACACAAACTATTGATACAACACCACAGTTGAGTTCTACAATATCAGAATTAGAAGATCTAGAGTCTCGTGAAACTTCAGTGGATTCCACCTTGGATTCTCCTGGTAATAACAAAAAAAGAACAAATTTACCAAGAGAAACTATAGAGATCTTAAATGAATGGATCTTAAACAATATGGATAATCCTTATCCAAATCATACACAGAAAAGATATTTATTAGACAAGACTGGGTTAAGTAATGTACAATTAAGTAATTGGTTTATAAATAAAAGAAGAAGAAGATTATTTTCAAATCTAAGTGGGAATAATGGTCAACCAATTAAAAAGAAAAGATTGATTGATAGACTTTAAACATTCCAGATCCATATCATACTGTTATATATATATTCATTCAATTCTTTTGCATTCAGGGGAAAGTCCCCGCCTTTACAAAATCATATCATATTATTTACTTTAATTGTCACAAATTTACATCTTGTTTTAACTAGCCTTGTATTACTATTCAGATTTACCAGGTATATATGAATCACCATTAGTTTCATATTCTGGTTGATAATTCTCATCATTTAATTCACCGACTTGATCTTCACCTGGTGTATAATGATCTGTAACTCTTCTAGCTCCAAATCTATCTTGTTGTGGGAATCCTTGAAATTCCAACCCAACACCGCCACCAACAACTGGTAAAACTGGTACACTATTAATCCCACCAGGTCCAACAATATTACCAGCTCCATATTCAAATTTATATTCATCTTTAACTTGTCCACCACTTGCACCTCTACCAAATTGTCTACCATCTTCAAATCCTGGATCTAAATCAATTGTAATCAAATTGTCTTCTAATTTCGTTTCTGAAAGGTATTTAACAGCATTTATAGCATCTTGATCATGTTTATAAACAACAAAACAAAATCCACATGGTGTATAATTAAATCTATCAAGTCCCATTATAATTTGTTTAATTGGTCCAATCTTGGAAAATAATTCATAAATTTGTTCTTCTGTTGTATAAAAACTTAAATTCCCCACATATATAGTGGCTGATTTATATGAATCTCTAAGATCTTGTAATCCATTATGTCTTCTTCTCTGGGATATAGATTAGTATAATAACTTAATAAACTCATAGTTATACTCACGGCTTTCTTCATAAGATAAGCAGAAGGTCTGTCCAATCTTGGAGCAGAATGGGTGAAATCAGGCTCGTCAAACTCGGCAAGAGACATCTTGGTTGGTGAATCTAGAAAAGATAAAGAAACATTGCAAATAAACCACTATATAAATGAATTGAGATTTTGTGGTAATTAATTTATCTTGTGGATTACATAATCGCTGAGTAATCACGTTTCTTTAAAAATAATTTGCCATCCGAAAAAAGTCAAAAAGGAGACTCTTTTCATTTCCAACAACATTACAAATACAAAACACACCAAAAGGTTTTACTGTTCCAAAGTTCACTTATATCTACTAGTTTTATACTACCGTGTCCACCCCACCAGCCTCTATCAACACACACAAGTTATGGGAAACAGCCCGTCTAAAAATGCAAGCCCCAATACCCACAATGCCAACTCATTGAATCAAGGTGGTTCTTCAACTTCATCAATAACGGTTCCTAGTGAACCAGAACCTGATGATAGGAAGTTTCCTTCCTATCAATATAATAACAATACGCATAAATCGCGTCAAGATAAATTTAATAATACCAAAGGTTTAAAACCTTATAATAAGGATAAATTACAAGAAAAAAAATTTAGTGAAGTACCAAAAAAATTTACATATTTTAATGAGTTGGGATCTGATGACAAAATAAACAAGAGAGTTGATGAATTAAATTCTTTTGATATGGATATTAGTGTCTCTATGGCTAAGGCTTTACAATTAAATCAAGATCCATCTATATCATCAAGAGAAATCTCCACACAAAATATACCAAATGATGAAGTATCAAGTTCATTCAGTGATCTATTCACTATAGATTCTACACAATCTTCTTCATTATCTACAACACCTCCTTTAAATAATTTACCATCCATATCAGAAGAAACTACTAAAAAATCAATAAATACAAGAAAACCCAAATTAGGTCCAAATGATATTGATATTGATTCAATTATTGAAAAATTATTAACTATGCAATCTGGTAATTCAAATAGTTCAAGTCCAACAATTGGTTATAAAAATAATGAATTTTTCATTAAACCAAATGAAGTTTCAATAATTTGTTCTAAAGCTAGAGAAATTTTTCTTAATCAACCAAGTTTATTAAAATTAAGCGCTCCGGTGAAAATCGTTGGTGATATTCATGGTCAATTTAATGATTTATTAAGAATTTTAAAATTAAGTGGATTACCTCCATATTCAAATTATTTATTCCTTGGTGATTATGTCGATAGAGGTAAACAATCCCTAGAGACAATTTTACTTTTATTCTGTTTTAAAATTAAATACCCTGAAAATTTCTTTATGCTTAGAGGGAACCATGAATGTGCCAATATTAACAAAATTTATGGATTTTATGATGAATGTAAACGTCGTTTAAATTTGAAAAGTTGGAAAAATTTTATTGATGTTTTCAATACATTACCAATTGCCGCAGTTATAAATGATAAAATTTTTTGTATTCATGGGGGGCTTTCACCAAATTTAAATAATTTAAAACAAATTGAAGAATTGAAAAGACCAACAGATATTCCAGAAACTGGATTATTTGCAGATTTATTATGGTCTGATCCAGATTCAAATGTTTTGGAATGGGATGATAATGATCGTGGTGTATCATATTGTTTTGGTAAAAAAATTGTTGAATCATTTTGTAAAAAATTTAAATTTGATTTAGTAATTAGAGGTCATATGGTTGTTGAAGATGGTTATGAATTTTTTGCAAGGAAAAAACTTGTTACAATTTTTTCTGCACCAAATTATTGTGGGGAATTTAATAATTGGGGTGCTGTTATGAGTGTTGATCAAGGGTTAACTTGTAGTTTTGAATTATTAAAACCAAACAAGAAATCAATCTCATCAGATTAATCAATGCTTTACTTTTGTTCATTTCATTATATATATATATACTATGCTGTTTACTGTGTTTTTTTTCCTGTGTCCATCTTTATTGTCATGTTTATGATTATGAACTTCATGAGATACAAGAGTTACTTTTTATACTTTTACATATACGCTTTTATTATAAATCTGCCATTTTGTACAGTGAAAATCCAAATTCGCGAACACGCCTGCTTTTCGCGAAAACAAAAGCAAAAAAAACAAAATTTAAAAAAAAAACCGCTGTCATTTTGAGAAAAATCAATAAACGCTGCAAAAGTGACTGATTGTTTAATATTCGCTTATACTTGTAAAAGTTGGAGATAAAGAACCATTTCAAGGAAATTTCAAAGGGTTTGCACTCCGTTTGTGTTATTCCGTTGCTGCTGCTGCTTTCGTTGCTTTCAAATCTGTTTACATTTCGCTTGGGAAGAGAATACATTACATTTTATCCCCATAGCTAGAGCCATTCCAAACACAAGGAGCTTATTATAATACCATGGAACAAGATAATGAATCTCCAAATATATGGGATATCTATTCTGCTGCAAAGAGACTACTAGTGCTACAACCACGGATTGAAAATAGATCAATTAGAGAAAGTTGTAAGAATATTCAACAACCAAATTCTAATTTATTAAATTTTGATGAAAATTCTTTAGATAGTTCAAGTCCCTTGAGTATTGATTCTAATAAAAATAGTGTTGATAGTGTTTCCAGCTCAGGGACAACAATGACGTCGACAACTCCAGGTGCAATGTCTAATATAAGAGATAAGAAATCATTTAAAAATGATCAAGATTTTAATGGTGAAATTAATATGGCTTGGGATTTTAATATTGATGAAATCCCCATGCCTAAAGAACAAATAACTAATACTGAAACAAATTCTATACCTATGCCAATGCCCATGAGATCAAATTCTTATAGTTCTTCACCAATGAATAATTCAATACCTTCAGTATTATCCAAAAAAAAACCAACACCATCATCAACACCAAGTAATAATAATGGGATTATAACTGAATGTTTTAATTGTCATACACAAAAGACTCCATTATGGAGAAGAGATCCATCAGGTAATACACTTTGTAATGCATGTGGATTATTTCAAAAATTACATGGAACAATGAGACCATTATCATTGAAAACTGATGTTATTAAAAAAAGAAATTCAAGAAGATCAAGTGTTAATAGTGGTGAAGGTTTCAATCAAAATAAAAAATTATTGAGTAATTTAGATAAAAATATAAATATAACTTCAACTTCATTACCAAATAATAAAAATTTATCAAATCAACAAGATTCAAGATTTTTAAAAAATGTTCCAATATTACCAAAACCTCAACAACAACAATTATCTATGAGTTCATCAGTACCTGCTCAACAAAGGAAACGTAAAAGTATTGTTTCTAAACCATCAAGTATATCATCTAATCCTTCATCACCATTTGATTATTTTACAAATGCTTCAAATTCACCATCTTCAAATTTCATCTCGGGGTCATCACCAATTTCAACTGGTGCATCACCATCTATATCATCAGAATATGTTTCATTTTTTTCATCATCAACACCAACAAATTCCATGACTACATCAACAACAAATAATATACCATTTAATTCATCATCAACAAATTTAACTCATAGTTTTAATTCCAAGAGAATACCACAACAATTTCAAAAAAGTTCAAATTTATCATTACAAATACATCAACAACAAGTTCAAGCACAGGCTCAGGCACAAGTACAAGCTCAAGTTTTCAAAAATCATGGAGATGAAGGTAATAAATTTATGAATCCAAATGATTTAGTTTTGGGTACAAATGTTGATGAAGAAAATTTTACAAAATTTGAAATTAATAATGATATAAATGATGGTGATGGTGATGTTGAAATGAAAATGGGTGTTGATTTAGATTGGTTAAAATTTGATATATAAACACTTGTATTTATTTAATTTATGTGATATGAATCTACATGTTGTGTAATAAATAAGATATATTGTACCACCGGGGTATATAAATAAATAAGAGGATATGTTAAACATCTTACTTCTCAGTATCAACAACATAACGACCCAAAATTTTACCTTGTTCCATTAATTCATAAACTTTTGGTAATTCACTCAATCCAACAATTTTAATTGGAGAATGAACCAAGCCTCTAGAGAAAAATTCAATAGCTTCTCTTGTATCAGCTCTATTCCCCACATAAGAACCTTTAATTGCAATTGATTTAATAACATGAGTGAAAACATCAGAATGAACAACGGCATTTGGTGGTAATCCAACAAGAACTACTGAACCTGTTGATTTAACAAATTTTGTTGATTGAGAAATTGCAGCATCAGAAACTGAAACATTAATAACACCTTGTGGACCACCTTTTGTTTTCTCTTGAATTTCTTCAATTAAATTTGATGATGATTTAAAATCAACATATTCTTCTGCACCTAATGATTTAACCAATTCACCTTTATCTTTACCACCATCAATCCCAAGGACTCTATACCCCATGGCTTTGGCATATTGAACAGCAAGAGAACCTAATCCACCACCTGCACCTGAAATAGCTACCCAATCACCAGCTTTTAACTGGGCAGTTTTCAAAGCCTTATACACGGTGATACCAGCACATAAAATTGGTGAAACTTCAGCTAAATCTGTTCCCTTGGGGATCTTTGCAGCCTGGACAGCATCAGCAGTAGCATATTGTTGGAAAGAACCATCATGAGTATAACCTGATAAATCCGCATGTGAACAATTTGATTCAAATCCATTTTCACAATATTCACAAGACATACATGATGAATTTAACCATTTTATACCAGCATAATCACCAATTTCAAAATTTGTAACTTCATCACCTTTGGCAACCACGATACCTGCACCTTCATGACCTCCAACTAATGGTAACTTGGTTGGTAATGGCCAATCACCTTTCCAAGCGTGTAAATCTGTGTGACAAACACCTGAATATTTAACATTGATTAATATTTCATTTGGTTTGGGTTTAGGAACTGGAATGTCTCTATACTCCAAGGGACCATTATTTTGATCAAAGATAATAGCCTTTTGAGTACTTGGAATTGAAGTTGTAGCTAAAGTACGAATGTTTTGGAATCTGAGTGGTTTGGAATTGATTATTGTTCTGAGCATTGTTAACTGTGGAGATTACAGCCCAAAACACACTACAATCACAGAGCTATCCATCTCTTTATATACACAATTGAATACCCAACAATACAATATCAAATACTCTTCTCCTCCATCATGGATAAATGGAATATTGTATTATTTAGCTTCTACTAAACTATAATTTCGGAGTTCGTGATCATGTTATTTCTTTTAAACAATAGCTATATTATCTTGAGCGCATTAAACATGGTCTTTATATTGTTCCCCTTCTTTAGCACTCCGAGTGTTTACATAAGCTAGTTTGAGCTAAACCAGTTGAGGAAATTTGGAACATCCATTGCAACGCTTTTGCTGATCATTGTATTCTGCAGCCATTTCGGTACAGATCCACCAGCATCGCTACAAGTGCACATTCTCCATTCCCAGTGGTCTCCCACGAGCTCGACTCTCTCGATGCTGGCATAGACTCCTCGCACATTATCGCCAGCAGGCCCGTCACTAGCGACTAAACTGATCACAAAAGCCCGTGTAGAGTCCTGTGGTGGGTACACGAGGATAAACTCATCAAATTGTCTCGTCTTTAAAGGTGGTCCCAGCTCGTATTCTGCCACAACGGAGTACCAGTTGGACAGGTGTGACTTATCAGCAAGCTCATCATACCCAGGGTATGTGCTTAGTGGGATCTCGGACCATTTACTCAACACTTCAATGTATCCCATCTCATACTGAGTGTGTAGTGTTAAATCATCAATATTGTACCCAGACCCAGTCTTCTTAGCACCCAGGATATACTCCAACACTTGATCAAATGAATACTTGTGTGCATCGTGTTTACTCACTCTAGCAACCCAATGTTCACCAGATATTTTGGTGTGATATGTAGTCACTGATTCTTGTGAGGAGTCCTTTAATGTATAACTGTACTGTTTAACCTTGGACCATTTCTCCGTGATTTGATCAATCAGATCATCAGCTTGCTTGACAAAACCTGCAGTGTCTATTGGGAGCGACTTGATTGTATGTTGTTTACTGTTGAATTCAACCATTGTGTATACACTTCACAACATCAATAATACATTGCTTAGTTATAACGGGTATTTAATATGAGTGAAATATTGATATATTGTCACGTGCGAGTCATGTGATTTATCACGTGACCCTTACTAAATTTTCACATAATAACTCAGAAGGTGTCAACTTGTGCTCAAATGGCAAAACAGGGTTGACATGAATATACTTGATAGGGGTTGAAACGTGTATATTGTATATAGCTCAATTACACTTTACACTCTCAATTGATTACATAACCTCTATTATAATCTATAATATAACCTATAATCTATCATTTGCTCTTCTTCAACGTTCTTAGAACGTTGGATTATTGTCCTCCGACCCTCCACCGAGCCTACGTGCCAGGCGGACCACCAGCCTAGCTCTGCCTAGCTCTGCCCAGCCTCCCCCTGCCTAGCTCTGTTTAGCCCCGCCTAGCGCTCGGCCTGGGCTCTCCCGGATCTGCCACGCCCAATTACCCAATTTTTTTTTTCATCACATTTGCCATTTAAAAGTAACTGATTTGCTCTTTTCCACTCTTCTCTCCCTACTAGAATAAACTCTTACAGATACAATTAAAGAATATTTTTAAAATGTCTTCTCAAATTGATCAATTAGCTATCAACACTATTAAATTATTATCAGTTGACCAAGTCTCAAAGGCTAACTCTGGTCATCCAGGTGCTCCATTAGGGTTAGCTCCATTGGCTCATGTCATTTGGAAACAAATGAAATTTAACCCAAAAAACCCAGAATGGATCAACAAGGATAGATTTGTCTTATCAAACGGTCACTCTGTTGCCTTATTATACTCTTTATTACATTTGTTTGGTTACGAATTATCAATTGATGATTTAAGAAATTTCAGACAATTGGGTTCAAAGACTCCAGGTCATCCAGAATCTGAAACTCCAGGTATTGAAGTCACCACTGGTCCATTAGGTCAAGGTATCTCAAACGCTGTTGGTTTAGCCATTGCTGAAAAAAACTTTGCTGCTAGATACAACAAACCAGAATTCCCAATCTCTGACTCTTATGTCTACACAATCTTGGGTGATGGTTGTTTACAAGAAGGTGTTTCATCTGAAGCTTCTTCTTTAGCTGGTCATTTGAAATTAAACAACTTGATTGCCTTCTACGATGATAACCATATCACCATTGATGGTGACACCAACGTCTCCTTCACTGAAGATGTTAACAAAAGATATGAAGCTTACGGCTGGAACGTTATCTGGGTTAAAGAAGGTAACACTGATGTCGAAGGTATCTCCAAAGCTTTAGAAGAAGCTAAGAAATCTGACAAACCAACTTTGATCAGAATCACCACCATTATCGGTTACGGTTCTTTACAACAAGGTACTCACTCTGTTCATGGTTCTCCATTAAAAGCTGATGATGTTAAACAATTGAAAACTCATTTAGGTTTCAACCCAGATGAATCATTTGTTGTTCCACAAGAAGTTTACGATTATTACAACAAGGAAGTTGTTTCTCGTAACCAAAAAATTGAACAAGACTGGAACAAATTATTAGAATCTTATAAATCTAAATACCCAGAATTAGGTGAAGAATTATCAAGAAGATTAACACAAAAATTACCAGCCAACTGGGAATCTAAATTACCAA
>JAKTWT010000064.1:0-134232 GCA_030582155.1 Hansenula lynferdii | reverse complement strand
TCGTCGGTTGCCCCGGTAACCACCTGCATGTTGTTGTTTACTTTTTTTTTGTAAACAACCCGTTACCTAGGCAACCACCTCCAAATGACGACCAAATGTTGGTTTCTCAACTTGGCCTGATTCGCAGCCTCGCAAAGTCTTTAAATTTTGATGGTTGCCCCGGTAACCACCTGCATGTTGTTGTTTACAAAAAAAAAATAAACAACCGGTTACCTAGGCAACCACCTCCAAATGACGACCAAATGTTGGTTTCTCAACTTGGCCTGATTCGCAGCCTCGCAAAGTCTATAAATCTCGACGGTTGCCCCGGTAACCATCTGCATGTTGTTGTTTACAAAAAAAAAATAAACAACCGGTTACCTAGGCAACCACCTCCAAATGACGACCAAATGTTGGTTTCTCAACTTGGCCTGATTCACATCCTCGCAAAGTCTATAAATTTCGTCGGTTGCCCCGGTAACCACCTGCATGTTGTTGTTTACTTTTTTTTTGTAAACAACCCGTTACCTAGGCAACCACCTCCAAATGACGACCAAATGTTGGTTTCTCAACTTGGCCTGATTCGCAGCCTCGCAAAGTCTATAAATCTCGACGGTTGCCCCGGTAACCACCTGCATGTTGTTGTTTACTTTTTTTTTGTAAACAACCCGTTACCTAGGCAACCACCTCCAAATGACGACCAAATGTTGGTTTCTCAACTTGGCCTGATTCGCAGCCTCGCAAAGTCTATAAATCTCGACGGTTGCCCGGTAACCACCTGCATGTTGTTGTTTACTTTTTTTTTGTAAACAACCCGTTACCTAGGCAACCACCTCCAAATGACGACCAATTTTAAATTAGACTAATAAACTCTCTTCTTTGGAGCATATGGTTCTTCCAAGTACTTGATCTCCTCATCAGTTAACTTAAACTTAGATGCCTTGACAGCATCATCAACTCTTTTCTCAGAACTAAACCCAATAATTGGAGCTGCACCTTTTGATAAAACCCATGCAGTTGCAATAATTGCCATACCAACATTTCTCTTTTTAGCAACTTGTTCCACTCTGTTGATAATTTCAATATCTTGCTTTTTACTTGGTGAATTATCATCAAGTCCTAAAATCTCATTAAATCCAGTGGTTATTGATCTTTCAGTACGTTCATTTTGACTTTTTGGAACAGGTCTTGCTAAAACACCAGTTGCTAATGGAGACCATGGGATCAATCCAACACCGGTCTTATCACAATAATAATTCATTTCAGCTTCATCTTCTCTATTGATCAAATTATAAAAAGATTGCATAGAGATGAATTTACTCCAACCATGAGTTTCAGCAATATGTTGTAATTGAACGAAATCAACAGCTCTCATCGATGAAGCACCGATATATCTTGTCAATCCTGATTCCACCACATCGTTTAAAGCCCTCATTGTCTCTTCACCTGGTGTTGAATGATCATATCTATGAATTTGGTAAAGATCAATATAAGTCCCCAATCTTTCAACAGATCTCTTTGCAGCATCAATAATATGTTTTCTAGAGAGACCTCTATTGTTTTGGAAATTCAAAAGATCAATATCTTGACCAATATAGTTCACTGTATGACCTGGATATCCCTCGGGGTATTCAACATCATCAATTGGTTGGAAAACTTTAGTCATAATAACAACTTTATCTCTATTAATCTTATAAGTCTTTAAAAACTCACCCAAGATTATTTCAGAAAGACCATTTGAATAAACATCAGCAGTATCATAAGTTCTAATCCCATGATCATATGCCTTTTTCAAGATGCTAAAGATAAGTTCTTTATCTTCAATAACCCATTTTTCCCATTCTTTGGAACCAAATGACATACATCCAATAATGATATTGGAGATTTTCAAACCTGAAGAACCCAAGTTCTTCCATGGAACTAATTCAGTGGACATGATTGATAATATAATTGATATCTTGGTTATGCTATGAACTGAATTGAAGTTATTAAAGGATATTTTGACCCTTTATATACCCATTTTCTAAAGCATCTCAATTCTCGAGTAACTTTAATTAATGTGTCAAATGTTGAACATACCAGAAATCTGTATTTCTCTTTTGGAATTTTTAAATCCGTAATTTGCTGTTTTGAATTTTAGCGGGGATTATGTAACCATGATTATGTAATGCATTGGCTATTAGCTGTATTCTGTATTAGCTATTGTAATGTTTCAAGATTGATTATTTCTAAAAGTTTCTAGGGATGAGATTACAAGGAGTATTGGGTAGTGTTTCCAGGTGGATTGTAGTTTATTTGTGGGCACTACAAGTTGATTGATGTAAAATGTAGATTAAATCTATAGATATAATTCCTTGATCATTACAAAGAACATGACTCTTGATCTAACGGTGATTAGCCTATACTCAACTTCTCAATCAATGTTTCATGAATGAAGATAGAGGAGTCAGCAAAAGATTCAGGTTTTAAGAATGACAAACACAGAATTACCTTCGGTGTACTTGAACGGCCAATCGAACTTTTCGTCAACTATCGAAAAGTGATGCTCAATATGTTGATCTTAGGCCTTAGGCATTCGACATGACATAAGTCCAATGCGAAAAATGTGCTAAAAACAAAGCTAGTAACAACATTTTTGAGGATTCTTTGATACGATATATGCAGATGAGCGTAATAATGTTACCAAAGTTCCAAAAAAACTAGTAGAAAACAGCTGAGTTGATGGTGTTGGTGATGTTGGTGAAAAAAGTAATGAAGAAAATTTACGGCTTAGATAAGCAAGGCGATGAGCTAATGGTGAAGACGATAATTGTAGTACACAACCTCAATTTATGACAAACTATACAATAGACACGTTCTGTTTACTAGATACTACATATTCAAGGGATTCTGTAAAACCCATGAGAAATTAGTGCAATGTTTGGTATAATTTATGGAAATTTAAGTGAGATAAATGAATCCATATATAGACCTGCTAAATTTAATAACCATTTTCACCTAAACTTTGTGCAACATTAAAAGAATCTTTATCAGTATCAACATGTAAAGCTAAATTATATTCAGTTTGATTTGAAGTAGCTTTAGCACTTATAAAGAATAATTGTGAATTATCCGAACTATCAGGACCATCAAAACTAGCATTATTTGGAGTCTTGAATTGCACTGTGGCATTACCATCAAATGAACCTGATAATAATTCTAATTGTGGTTGAGTTTTAATACCTGTTATTTCAAAACCTTTAATTTGTGATACTGTAGTTAAATTAAAATGTGTTGCCTTTTGATCATCTTTAATTAATAAATCCCATTCAAGATCTTGTCCATCTCTGTTACCAACAAATTGATATGGTGCAGCTCTTCTATCAGTGGCACCATCTGGAATACGACCAGCAATTGTGGAAGAAGTTATTGCAAAAGTTGTTAAAATAGTGGAGAATTTCATTTTTGTGTGGTTTAATTATTCTGATTAAGCTATGTAACTAATTATGGGACCCTGGACCCTTTTATACATCTCCAGGAATGTTCAAAGGTACGTCCATTTTGGTAGGTCTGTTATTTTGTGTATGTTGACCTAAAAAAAGTGTTGTTGATGTAGATCATTTCATCTTGTTTCGAGACTGAATGGAGGATTTCTCGAGATCATTAGATTTAAATTGGTTGAAAGTAACAGTTATGGATAAATGAGGTATCAGGAATTCACAAATACCATTATCTTTTATGATTTCTACTTAGTTTATCAGTTATACCACCTATTCTATTTTTATTGTCATGGTTATTTTCTTGTTTACGTATCGAAAATCTTTGAAATTTGAAAACTGAAAACACACGTTTGGAAGTTATGTAATCCTATAGCCTCAGAGTCCAGAATCAGGTACTAGTATAGGGTCTACGAAATGAATTATCACCTACAATCAGGTTCTTAAATATATTATCTAACTAATAAGTAAATAAGAATCACTCCAATTCCGAGGGGTACATGGCGGCAAATAAATTTTCCTGTATTTTTCTAACTTACCTCTTTCGATAGCGCTAAGTTGACCGAACAACATTAGCCCTTTAGATTCAGTTCCTTTAAGTGTGGTTGTTGAGCTATTCCTGTTTTTGCTAAATATCGCCAAGGTCGGTTTCCTTATAGGTTATACTTTTCGGCTTAACCTACCGCGAAAGTGAAGAAAAAGGCCCTTATTGAACAGATTTTTTGGCAGATTGAATTCAGAATTTCTAACCTATACCATCGTGCTCTCCTATTCATTGCGCCCCCTCATTTTGATATTCTTTTTGCTTCGATCTCAACAGAAGGTGTTGAAAAGTTGAGTTAAAGTTTCCATTTTGTCACTTTTGGCTCTGATTATGTAATCCATTTTGTTTTTCAAACTTTGGCGTTTCGCGAGATTTTTTTCACCAAAACACAAAACAATAAACCATTTTATACCTATTGTTACACCTTATTATAACTTATTGTTCTGTTTACAATGCCTAGACGTGGAAGACACAGCTTCTAGGTCTGCTCCAATTACAGAATGGGTTCGTGTTAATCACCGCCGAGGTGCTGATTCAATCGCAGCGTGGACTTCCAGACGTCGCCAACAACAAAGAAATGCTGAAGATGACAGAGTTCGTGGTTTATTGGAGCATGCTGTTGCTCATGATGCTGTCCCTTTGAATGATGATGATATTGATGCTCTTCCTGAACGACTTCCTAACGATGTTGATTTTCTGGAGGACGATGCTCTTAATCCACCAGCTGATCAGCTTCCTCCACCATTCCAGCTCACTCCAGATTCCAGAATCCCTTTTTGGTGGTATCAACGTTATGGTCTGTGGAGATTTAAGACAGAGTCTACCAATTGTTGAGGGCAATCATAACGACTTTACATTTTATGATGTTTCGCTGTTAAATTGGGAGAAGTTTGAATTTGTTAAAACATGAGAATCTTATCTCAGTTAAACAGTATACTGCCTGAAGAGAGGGCTGCTAGGCTGGATCAAGCAAATGTTCTGTTGAGGATTGGTTCAGGACATTCCCCTTTTGAAAGTGGAGCTGTCGATATACCTTATGTTCAAAGATTCTACACTCCCCGTGATTTTGTGAAGTTTGTCTATCCCGACCATATTTTCAGTACCAATTTGGTCTCATTGAATAACTACAAAGAACATTTACAGCACAACTGTATTCTGTGTCCTACAAATGAATTGGTCAATCATTACAAGAACATGCTTATGAATAAACTCCCTGGAGATTATGTCTCACTGATTGCTGTAGATGATTACAATAATGAGAGCTCAACACCTACGCAAGTCACTCCAAATGGTGCCCATGCTTCTTCGTTGTTTGTTAATGCAAAATATTACTCTGACGCAAGGTTCCCAGAGTTTGAGTTGAAGCTGAAGGTAAACTCACCTGTTATGCTGATCAACAATATCTCCCCCGGATCAGGATTAGTAAATGGTTTAAGAATGATTGTTCGTCATCTTTCAAACTCTTTTGTGATTTGTGAAATTATTACGGGGATTCAACAAGGTGAAATAGTTGCAATTCCAAGAATCAAGTTCAAACACACTGCTGACAACAAGTTTGGCTTATCTTTCATAAGGCTACAATTTCCACTTCGCCCTACATTTGCCATGACAATAACAAAAAGTCAAGGCCAAACTTTCAAACAAAAGATTGGTGTGGATTTGGAAAATCCAGTCTTCTCCCATGGTCAGCTATATGTAGCCCTTTCGAGGGTTACAAATCTGAGCAACGCATCTATTCTTTTAGATCCTGAACTTCAGGACGAACGTGCATCTACAGTGAATAGACTGAATTCTCATGTATCTGAATTGTATAATAATTTATATAGCATATGATTGATCAAAGTATTGTTGTTATATCGTGTATCGTAATAATAAACTGGCCTTTCCCTTATACACCCGAGGGATGGGGCCCTTGGGGCTTATATTGATTTAGAATAAATCAATGTCCAGTGGTCTATATTTCTATCGGGATTCAGCATCAATGCTAATACCCAGCGAGCCCGCCGCAGGCGCAAGTTTTTGCTGAAGAAGGGTTCTCGAGAAAAACTAATGCAGCGCCAGTCTTTAGCTGGCCTTTGCATTAGTTAACTTTCGAGGGAATCCGACTGAGGATCTACAAAAACTTGTAACATATGATTAATCAGTGTATAGATAATTATATGCTCATGGTTATAAGAGCTCATTCAATTGACATCAATAATAACATGAAATTAGCCATGTTTTCTTGATTGATCAGTAAAGACTCATGATGTTTCGAGTGCAAACCACACACATTTTCCATCATATTGCCGGCTTCTAGCGTCTAGCACTAGTATATTTCTGTTAAAAAGATCAACAATCAACACTGTAATGAAAAACGAGCTTTGGATCAATCTGCGAGTTACGTTTGACGACTCATAGTACTTTTGGAAAAAAGAACCAAGTTTAATGGATGGAGCCATGCTCAAAGTTCAGAATCCCATAAGAAGACACATTTAACAACGTGAACTATGAAGAAGGTATATAATCATATGGTCGATTTCTTCAGAAGATACATATTACTATTCACAAATTCAAATTTGTAAAAAAATTACAAGAGTACTAATTGAATTAGATAATCAGATCACAATAGTTAATTTCCAAATCATATATATTGATTCTTTATAATTCATTAGGTATGTAGTACAAGTACATAATGATAATGACCCTTACGACACCCATAATGCGCCAAAGTCAATTGTTCATCATGACTCTTTTGATCAACAAAGATCCCACACGTCTTTTGGGTTTTCTGGCTTAAAAACATAACTGAAATACAGATGAGTCCAGAATTGTTTTTAATGGATCTTCTTAAACAGATTTGCTTTTTTTTCTTAATCCATGTGCTGAATGACTTCTATAAACTCTTTCGCATGAAAGATCCGTGTATAACATATTTCCCATCAAAGCTGTTGCAAACGTTGTGAATTTGTCATGGTAAAAGGCGAAAAATATATAGCACTTCAAAACATAAACCAGTTGTAAGGGAAAAAACACATGATATCATATCAATCTAATTTATTAATTAATTTTGTCTTGGCTCGACTATAGTCAAGATATTCTATTGATGAAATAGAATTGTATAGTTGAGCCAGGTTCATCGATCCTCCTACAACGAAAGAATATTTGAAAAAAAAATGTATTATCAAATCAGATCAAACTAACCTCTATGAAGCTATGAATGATACTTTGAAGAATGAAATGTGTATAGATTGTTTCCATGACATCAATAATCATACGATGTAAATGTTTTCCATTCATATGTTCTTGAATAATCAATGAAATTCTCTATATTCAAAAGTTAAAATTAGTTTGCAAAAACGTCTTAAAAATTGCTGGACACATCCCTGCTACGTCAAAAATAACCGGTCCATAGGCGAGCAACAGGACTATCACCATGTAGGTTTTGCACCCAGATAAGAAGAACCATGATAAATTGGATTGAATATTGATTGTCAACAGACCAGATAATTCATCCCAAAATTTATAACGGAAAAAATAAAAAATAAAGGCTTTACTCATCTCTTATGTAATCAAACCTCATAACTTATAACTTGTAACTTGTAACTTGTAACTTGTAACTTGTTATCAAATCTATCAATTAATATATTCGTATTTCGATCAATCAAGACCTACTCTTTGGTAATTCCAGCTGGCTCGTATACCTTCACTCATGATCAGCTTGCCTTTCAAACTTCAAACTAGTACAGAAATTAACACGTATTATATGCTACACAATACTGTTTCCAAAAACCTATATTGAAAGAATGATCAGGTCAACAACTGCATTTAAAGCTATATGATATTCATAGTCTCTTTCAAGATATTCTGTGAATGAATGGAACTTATATCAAAGAATTTATCTTATAATAAGCACCTTGATTTATTCAAATTATTATTCAATTGTAAATACTCACCAATTGCGTTATACTTAAACTCATTATCATGCCACATCAACTTTCATGGGTTCAGTACGAATCTACAACAGGTTTCCAAGTCATAAAAGCATGCATCTTCAACAAAAACATCCTTAAAGAATACACAAATCTCATTGACTCTGATCATCTAGCAAACGATCCTCAAATGTAATCAATTATAATATTGATATTGAAAGAATGCAATTAAAATGTTAAAGCATAGATAAAATTGTTTAAACTTTCCCCCTATGAATTTTGTTGGAATCTGTATGGACACATTTTTCTATATAGAACAAATAACAAATTGTAGGGGATTAATCGTAAAATTGAAAATCATTTATACTATGAGATTAAGGTTATGCTTATTTACTGAATCTTTACAATTTACTAAATTTAAGTAGAAAATTGGTAAATATATTGAAAGTTCAATCAGATCAACAACTGTAATTTCAAATTGTATAATCAATAGATATTCAACTATAATATAGATACGTATCAATTCATGATTTGTGAAACGTATTCAGAGATCACAAAATCATATTGAACGTAGCTTTAAAAGATGGTATGGTCCTTGTTTTTGTTGATGACTTGTTGATTTGCAGCAGCACGCCGACTACTGCTATTGGTATTTTGTGATACAAGAAAGGTCCAAGTTTTTTCTCAATTTAACCTGATAATAAATTAATAGTTCCTTCAGAATTGCATGAAGAGAGTATTGATGGTGTTCAAGAACTAATTGATTTGGATTCAAGAAAGGAAAGATTTAGTGTTAAACCTTTCAAATTTGATACCATAAATTCGCGAATAAACAACAGAATCTTATAGAGGCTTCAAAAGATGAAGATTGGTATAAAGCTGCCACCAAGCACACGTTTATACCAACTTATCCAATAGTATTTTATCTTTATAACGACAGTACATTCAACATAAACGGAAACTTATTAAAAATGAAAGAGAAATATTCAAAACAATATAACATCCTGAAATTTCTATGTAAAAGAGTGTAAGTTTTTTTTTCAACCATCGCGATTAATCATGATGATATATATTGGACGTCAATTCTATGAGCCGGGTGAGAGTGATTAACTAGTATAGATCTTTGCAATACACTTTTGTTATAATCAGCTTTGGTTATTGACTATACTCTTTAATTAGTAGTATACTACCTACAGTGGAAACTTATTTGAAAAATATTGTATATTATCAAAGCATGCCAAACTAATATCTATAAAGCTATGAATGATACCTTGATGAATGAATGTATATAGATTGTCTCCATGATATCAATAATCATGTGATGGCAATGACTTCCATTCATATGTTCTTGAATAATCAATGGATCTCTATTGATGTCAAAGAGCTTCTGCAACACTTTGTATTGGAGTTGCAGGAGACTTACCTGCTATGGCAAAAATCACGGGATGTATAGGAGCCAATGGACTATCTCCATGCCGATTGTGTTCTGTACAATAAAAAGACGAACCATGATTAATGATTACTTGGAATCTGGATTAAATATTGATCTAGATTCTAGATACAGATATTCATCTCGAAATTTAAAAATAACGAAAAACAAAAATAACACCTTTAATAATCTCTTATGTAATCATAGGCCATATTCCATATTCTATATTCGACTTCGACTCTATACGATTGTTTAAATTGGCTAATAGTTCAGATAAGTTTAAAGTACCCAATATCATCAAGAGTCGTTCACTATGATGACTATCAGAAGCTACACAAAATTGTTTCCAAAAACCTATATTAAAAGAATATGATTAAATCAACAACCGTTTTCAAAGCTATATGATATTCATAGTCTCTTTCAAGATATTCTGTGAATGAATGGAACTTATATCAAAGAATTTATCTCATAATAAGCACCACGATTCATTTGAATTATAACTGCTCAATCAACATCTTGTCAAACTTGATTAAGCCTTAGATAAATTGTGGGGTCAACATATATTCAAAGAAAAGATCTTCATCAAACGTAAATGCGAGAGATATACAATTTTCTCCCAATCTTACTATTAATTAATCCATTACTAGCAACACCTGTGGATGCTAACCTCTTTATATATAAAATGTATTCACTGAACCTGGAGCACAAAACGGATTTTCCATATTCATGAGATTGCCACAAAAACAAAAATGAGAATTAAGAGAAGACAACTTAAATACTATAATTGGAGCGGTAATTAACAATTATATAATGATCAACAGACTTATGAAATGGAAACATTAGTAGATTTTAGAATTGTAAAATTGAGTATCGTACTTTATATTTCTCTACCATGCGGTTCATTCACTCAATTTGACTAGGAAAAATAGCACATATATTGAAAGTTCAATCAAATCAACAACTATAATTTCAAATTGTATAATCAATGATTTTTTTTCCAACTATATTAAAGAAGTATCAATTAATGATTGGTGTATATATTCATACATCACAAATTCATGTTGTTACTTCTTAAAGCTAAGTAAAAACTCAACCTACCTATGACCTACACGTCGACCTAGGCCATATATCAATCAAATTACACTTAAGATTACAGGGATTTACCATTCCAACATCAAATAAATGAGTGTAGTAATTTTTTTCATCATGCTGCGATTAATCATGATGCATGAACAATATAAATGATCATTTATATATAGATCTGATAATTGACTATACTCGACTTTAATTTATAGTATACTACTTACAGTGGAAACTTTTTTGAAAAATATTGTATTATCAAAGCATATCAAACTAACCTCTAAATGAAGCTATAAATGATACACTGATGTAATCAACTGTATATAGATTGTTTCCATAATATCAATAATCATATGATGGCAAAGTTTTCCATTCATATGTTCTTGAATAATCAATGGATCTCTAAATTAATTTGAACTTTTGCAGGCAAGATCTTATGAACTTTTTAGGTTTCAACATCATTAATCAATAAACTCAGAGGCCTGCAGTGGATAGATTCAAAGCACTAAATATTATAACAATAAGTCAATTCATCTTGACATTCCAAATACCACACTAAAGAATATCAGACATCAAAAATTTCACAAACTATAATATTGTAATTGTAAATTGGTACTTTGATTAAAGAGGTTTGAATGCGTGCAAGATATCTTTGATAAACATACAAATATATCCAATTCCAATCCTTATTGAATTACCCTGATCGATCAATTCAACATCAGTTTCATTTTTACAGCAATTTATCCGTGTCTTCAACATCTCAAATATGCTGAAGCCTGATCCAGACTTTTCCAAGAATCTAAATAGTTTTTCCCCAAAAGCCACACCGTTTTGTTTAAACTCCATCCTTCGTGATTTATACTTTGTGCAGTTCTACCTTCAAAATTCCGTTGATATAGAAAATTCTAATACCTTATAGTATGTATAGACTAGAATGTTGTTTAAATTAGTTATTAAATTAGACAAGTCAGAAGTAAATTTCATTAGGGTCTCAAAAATATCGCAAATCACGAACTAGCCCATAGGCTTAAACCAATGACGTTAACATTATATATGCATGAGTTTATCTCAATTGTTCCACAATAGCTTTCAACAAACCACTAACAGAAGCTACAAAATTTATTAATGTTTCCAAAAACCTATATTAAAAGAATGATCAGATCAATAGCTGCATTTAAAGCTATATGATTTTCTTAATCCCTTTCAATAATCTAAGTGAATCACGGGAACTTATATTATAAAGAATATCTTATAAGCACCTCATTATTCAAATTAATATATGATCAATTGTAAAAACTCACCAATTATTTAAAAGATTAAGCGTTTATAAACAAATTATAAAGCCATAATCTATATATAAATATAATTAATCAAAGTTAGATTAAAACAATACCATGATCAATCAGATAATATACTATATATTTGGGTGAATATTCAGATCAACACGATCAAACTTATCTCAATGAATCGATTGAAGTTCTCAAAGACATCGCTATCAAAATATTGATAATATCATTAACTGGTCACCAAGACTAGATGTCTGAAGATCAACAATTGAATTGATATTTAAACAAACCGAAAATTTGTGGGGATCTGTATGGGCACATTGATTGTTTTGGTACATATACTAATTATAGAATTTGCTTAAGAATATCTTAATCTATCAATTATCACATTGATAGAAGTCCTAGATCCTCTTTATTGTCTATTGTATAGTTTTATATAAGGTTGTAAACTACAATTGTTCATTCTGTACAAGCCTTCATTATTAGCTGGCTCCGCTGCTTACCTAATCCTTAAACCATACCAAGTTGTATTTTTACATTGTTTAATTTCATATTAAACAAGTTCATCAAATAATCGACGTACGGGAATTGAAAATGAACTCATAGTTCATAGTACATGATCTCTAGTAAACAAAAACAGAATTGAGTTATTAGAAGTTTAATATATCATTACTTTTCACTACACTAAACTTATGGGAAACTATTTCATATTAAAAGATGGTCATAACAATAACTATTAAGTTGATCAAGTTATATAGTTGAATGATCTCTTTTATATGTAATTGTGTAGTAATTGTAAAGAATCTCCATGGTATGGTCATGGGATACTATATTTGCTATTATTTTAGTAAAGTTATTAAGATGAGACTCCCTATAATTCAACATTTACCAGTGTCAATTAATGCCTGTCAAAATATCAACTTATTACCTTCTAGCTTCTTGATAGACAATAGACAGTAGACCAATTGGACATCATATTATTTCACCGTTTGATTATCAATTTCTAGTTGCTGATAAAGTTGTTTCAGGTTCTTGTCTTGTTGATTCCAGTTTATCAGATATTTCATTTGGAAATTCCTTTGTTGAATGCGTTGGGACACACATGAGCTAAATAAGAGAATATTTAACAATTGAATTGACCTGGCCTAGTAATCAGAAGGAAATAATTGTTATTATTAATTACCGTTCCTTAATCTACAATTATCTGAAAAATTGAATGTATTTTTGATTAGGAAAATTAGTACATATATTGAAAGTCCAATCAGATCAACAACTATAATTTCAAATTGTATAATCAATAGATATTCAACTATAATATAGATACGTATCAATTCATGGTTTGTGGATCTTATTCGGGCATCACAAAATCATATTGAACGTAGCTTTAAAAGATGGTAAGTTTATAGGCCGCATTAAAAAAGCCCTATATGGGCTAAAACAGCCCCCCGTGCTTGGGCAAATTATGATCCAACTTTGTATTATGCTGACATGATACTGATCTCTATGTGGATGACCTACTAATAGCTGCGAGAACGTCGAATACTTGGTCTGATACAAGAAGAGTCCAAGTTTTTTTCAATTCAAATTAGTGATATTAATTTTGATCATGTGATCATTCTATATAGGCCGGGTGAGGGAGAATATTACAGCTTAGTAGAAGTAGTAATATTAGAAGTAGTAGAAGTGGTTTGATCTGGTTTAATATTTGACTATAATTTCTTATCAATAGTAGATTAGTTATACTCCTACAGCAGATTATTTGGAAAATAAATGTATTATCAAAGCATATCAAACTATTAGCTATGAAGCTATAAATGATATCTTGATGAATAAATGTGTATAGATTGTTTCCATGACATCAATAATCATATAATGGTTCATATGTTCTCGAATAATCAATGGATCTCTATTGGGGTTAAAGGTTTTCTGCAACTTTGTAGGAGTTTTAGGAGATCTACCAGCAATGAGTAAAATAACAGGATGTACAGGATCAAAAGCACTCTCCCCCTGCCGATTTTGCACATATGACAAAAGGACGAACTAATATTATAAGTGTAATATTGGATTAAATATTAAATATTGATCTAGATACAGATTCATCTCAAAATTTATGAAAAAAAAAATTAGCATCTTTACTAATCTCTTATGTAATTATACACTATATTCAACTCTAGACTCTAGACTCTGTACAGCAGATTGTTTAAATTGGCTATTAGTTCAGAAATATCGCTAATCACTTTAATAGCACCGGTACTTACGAACGGCCATAGGTTTTAACCGGTTGTTGGTTGTTAACATATCATGATACTGTTTCAGAAAACCCATATATTGAAAGAAAGATCAGATCAACAACTATAATTTCAAATTGTATAATCAATGATTTCAATTTTTCAACTATAATAAAGAAGTATCACTTCATGATTGGTGTATATATTATTTACACATCACAATATCATGTTGTTACTGCTTAAAACTAAGACGTAACAGATTGTCTAATACAACCAACATACGACCAAGATGTCAGCTTAGGACACACATCACTAAAACGCTTAAGGATAATAGCTCATTCATCAATTGTTCCAACAAGTGCTTTGTTTGAGATTTAAATCTCATTAGCTGTGAAACTTTAACGGCATTTTCTTCTTAAGGATAATGGGTTTCACTATATTCCCAATATCAAATAAATTAGCGTACAGTAAATTTTTTAATAATAATTCATGAACAGAATTCTATGAGTCGGGTGAGAGAGATTAAGTACTAGGTATAGATCTTTACTTTAATATGACTTTTGTTATAACTAGGTTTGATAATTGACTAGATTATTTAATTAATAGTTTACTACCAACAGTGGAAGAAACACATGAAGTCGAAATATGTCTTTCGAGATATATGATCAAGTCCAAGTATCAATATGCCTCCTCGTCGTGACCAAACAGACAGTAATATGGATCACCTCCATACAATATTTTAAGTAAAGATATTAATCTTATTCTTGCTCTATGTGTTTTTTCATATCTACACAATACTATTTCAATTAAAACCTTTATTAAAAGTATGATTAGATCAGTAGCTGTATTTAAAGCAATATGATATTCATAATCCCTTTCAATAATCCAGCTGAATCAAAGGAGCTTATATTAAAAGATATATCTTATAAGCACCTCATTATTCAAACTAATCATGTATCAATTGTAAATACTCACTCATTATATATTAAGCCCCTTAAATTATTATAAGAGCAATTATAAAAAGCTATAATATATCTAGAACAAAACAAATATTATAGATCCGAGACAACCACTCTAATCGGAGAATATAACTTCAAAAACAAGTATCGAAAGCGAAACAATTCTAGCCGACGTCGAAGTCAATTTCAACATTCTCATTATATATGATAATATCGACATTGACCATGATCATCGAAAAGACTAGAAGAATTTTAAAATTGAGAATTGTATGGACACATTTTGTTTAATGACAAACTGAGTGTCTTATCTCTAATTTCTAATCTCATGATAGATAAGGAAGCTCAACTTCCAAGGAAAAACCACGTGATCTAAAAACCTTGATGAATTGAAGTATCTTACTCTAATTCCCTATCGACTGACCCTAGATTTTTTAATGTATTATACATCTTATGTCCACGACTTCGGGGACTCTCAGGTAACCCGTAACTCGTATAGTACTTTTTAGAATATAGCTACGTTTAACCTGATACTAGTTTGATCAAATTTGATATTTGACTGAAATTTCTTATCCTAGTAAATTAGCTATACCCCTACAGCAGAAGATTAGAAAATAAATTTGTATAATTAAATCATATCAAGCTATATAACATCTGTGAAGCTATAAATTATGGTATGAATAAATGTATAAATTGTCTCCATGACATCAATAATATCAGAACCTTATTAGATGACATTGAAACGTACATAAAGGCTTCAATTATAAGAATTATAATTAGTAAAATTCAATAGATCATTACTATAATTCACTACAAATTGATATGGAAAACTATATTTTCATATTAAAAGATCTGTCATAACAATAACTATTGTTGATCAAGTTATATAGTTAAATGACACCCCTTTATATGTAATTGTGTAGCAATTGTAAAGCATCTCTAGTATTTTATTTTCTAAATGGAAGAATACTATGATTGCTATAGGTTTGCAAAAGCTAGATTAGTAGCTAGAGGATTTGAAGAGCTAACTTGAATGAAGACAATTGTAGTCCAACACTAAAGTATTAACTTGAAGTTGTTGGTAAAAGAACCCATATTTCATTCACAGTCCACGGTTACTTACTCAATGCGAAACAACTTTCTCTCAATTTTAATGATCTTGTTGAGTTGAAACTGCACAACTTGTACTAAGGGAATTAGAAATTCACAGCTGCTTCACACACCCATTGAAAAACATAGAGAACACTCATCCTTATATTGTTATGCATTGAAAGAAAAAATAATAATAAATTTGTGTAATATACACCCTTATGGGTTGGGGCACGCATCGACTAAATAATTAACAATATAATTAACAATATAATTAACCTGACTTTATAGTCTAAAGTGTGATCAGAAAGAAATAATTGTTTTTATTAATTACTGTTCCAATCTACAATCACCTGAAAAATTAAATGTATTGATGTACTCTATCAAGCTATCTTTTGCAATATAGACCTGAATGGACCAATAACAACAACATCACCTATTAATCGTATAGCAAAAAATAATCTTCTATAGGATCTTCTAAGCAACTTTTCATGTTACTAAACGTACAATATATACTCACAAAAAAAGTACGTCTAGTTATATTTAACAGTATTTTCCCCCACGATACACATGTATACCGTGGGGCATGGTAGCGCCGCGAACAAGCCATTGAAACAAATAACTGATCATCTGAATGACAATCAGTGTCTTATTTGTTCAAATTTCTTGTTCAATTTTAAAGGAAAAAGTTCAAGATTATCTTTCCAGGATTTCAATTCCTTTATATTTATATTATTATATAAGATATGAATTCCGAGTCGCGAATTGTTTACCTCTTACGTAATCTGCTCATAAAGATAAGGTTCATCTTTTATGCATTTTCTTTATAAATTCAGTCTCTTTGTTAACTTGTGTTTCCAGTTTATTAAACAACAAGAATAACATATAATTAGGTTCACTAATGGGGAAACTTAATGGTGATTTATCACTTATCCAAAACATTTCATCTTTAAATTCATCATTTTCTAATTCTAATAATGATATTATACTTTCCCATTCCTTGAATGTATATTTTTTCATTGGTGATGCCTTGGCTTCTACTAGTAATTCTCTTAATTTTGATATTAAATCTAATGAATTGACTTGATCACTGGATTTCGAACGATTTGTTGCAGCACCATTCAATATATCTTCAATTGATCTCATACTTGATTCATTATCCAATATTTCATCATCTAAATCATCTTTATCATGAGAATTTAATAAAATTTTCAATATCCTTCTTGAAACACCAGAAGTTGCCAACCCATATAAACTATCACCAACATTTGAAATTAATATAGTCATTAAAGGAACAGCTGCAATTGCCCATACAATGAAAAAAGGTCTTCCTGATGTAGTTGTTGGATGGAAATCTCCATATCCAATTGTTATTAAACATAAAAAGCAAAAATAAACAGCATCAAAATATTTCCATTGTTCTGAATAATGGAAAACTAATGAACCAATTAACCAAAATGAAATAAATATAATTAAAATTAAAATTAAACTAAATTTTTTCCTTCTTAATTTAGCTGATCTTCTAATTGACCTTATCATTTCAAATGATTCTTCAAAATTAAGAGATTGATTTTGAGATATTAAATCATTATAAATCCTTTGTCTTTCAGTTTCCACTCTATTCCAAAAATAAACAGGACTTGATGATGATATAATGACACCACGTATCATTGCAATTATCAACCCCAATATTATAACACCTGTGATTGAATAAAAAAGACACATGGCTTTACCTGCATTGGTGAAAGGAGTTATATCTCCCAATCCAATTGTTAATAATGAAATTGTACAATAATACATTGCATTACCATATGAAATATTTAATAATTTTGAAAACATTGCTGACCCCCATAAAAACCAAATTGCAAGTATAAATGTATAAGCAATTAAACCTCTCTCGGCAAATCTAAGATTATAATCTGGTGGATATTTCTTTAATAAATATCCCATAAAATTCATTAATGATGCAATTCCACAAAATGTATATAAAACAACAGTTATAATTGCAAACCAAAAACCTTCAGATTTTGATACCTCCGTTGATGAATTTATAAAATATTGGAAGTGTGCAATTAAAATAGCAATAGTTAATATAATAGCACCACCACAAAAACAAATTATGCTAATAAATTGTGAAATTTTATAATTTAACCTTTTACTAAAATTTAAAATTAAACTAATATTTGCAATACACCCCATTGCCAACGATATGGAGTTTAATACAAGTACAGATAATGAATCTGATATAGGTTCACCAATATTGTTTAATCTCCATTTATCCACTAAAGCAGCTATTGAAATCATATTTGCTAATGGACCAATACATGCATTGAAAACTGGTAATTCACTAGATACAAAAAACCAGAAACTAGATGGTTAATAAAAGATATAGGGCTCGAGGAGATCAACACTCACATGAAGTTGAAACTACCAGGCTCAACGTTTAGCATACCAATCTTGGATTTTTCTATAGTTAAAATATCTTGTGGTAAATTTGAATCAATTTTATTTAAATTTCTATAAACACCAATTCTTAATGGGTTTAATGAATTAATGGATTGATCATCAGATCTTTGAGTTTGGATGGTGTTATTATCCATCTGTAAATTCATGTTATTCATCCATCATATATCGTCTGTTGAAACTTTTCTGGATTCTTGATTGTTAAATCTGATATGTACTTTGTTTACATTGATATAAATTTTTTAAGATGGTCGCGACTTTATACTTCAGCCGTTTTATCAAAACATCAAAACATGACAAAACAGAGGCAATTGATTATGAAAACTCGAGATAACTTGTGATTGAACTCTTTGAAATATTTACTATCCAACGGTACAAAAAATAAAGCTTATACTCAATTGGCCTTCACGGGGGAATAATTTTTACAAAAAAATACTTTTGGACGAGACCGGAGTCGAACCGATGACCTCTCGCTTGCAAGGCGAGCGCGCTACCAACTGCGCTACACGCCCTAAAATTTACACAAAATTTGGTGTTTGAAATTATAATATTTAATTAGCCGTGTCACGTGATGTGTGCGCGAACCAATGCCCTCCACGTATTTTAAAACACATAACAATATTGATTATAGATGATCTTATATTATCTATAAACTATATTACCCTTCAAAAGTGTATACCTTTGACCACCGATAATATATGGGGCAATATTGTTCTATACAATATGATACATATATACGTTATCGATGTACAAGAATTACATGTTATCGATTACCTTATACTACATCGTATATGTTCTTCGAAAAAATGTATTATCAAGACATATCATAGGTTAAAGCCTTTATAATGTCTTAATGAATAATATGGATATATCAATTCTCTTGACATCAATAATCATATAAATCATATATCATATGTTCTTGAGTAATCAATGAAATTAATCTTATCTCTAGTGAACTAGTGATATACAAGACATGCCCAAAAGTCAGTTCATGAGTTAATTCGATACTTTTATCGATATAAACGAATGAACAGGATCACTATTTCAAATCTAATTAGTATAACTTAAAGTTTTCATATATGTTGAAATGAATGATAATTGAAAGGGTCATGACAAATAATCACACATATCTAAAGAGTTAAAGCTTACTAAATGCAAAAAATGTGACTACTTCAACCACTTTTCAACGTTATGCCCTCGAATGTTTGGTGAACTAACTTATAAAAGTTGATGTGTTTTCAAAACAATTTAAATTTAGTTAAAAAAGATATTTTCTGTACGGCCACGTCTGCACAAATTATAAAAAAAATAAACATCTCCTTGATGAATGAATCATGATTATTTCTACATGAATAGCAATTCAACTGGAATTTCAAAAGTTATGGATCGTCCCAAAATGTATAGGGGCAATTTGAGAGTTTGAGCTTTATACTGTAATATTTCTTATATTCAGTTCCACCATTTTAATAAGAATCAAGATATTTGATATTTATGATTTTGAATAATAACTATCTCTTATAGGTTGATGAATGGATTACTATATTATACTACGTACAGAAATTGTACTGAGTTTAATTGTGATGAATCCTATATACAAACTTATAATTGATAATGAATTTTTTCCACTAACGCTGTACTATTTAAAAATGTATCGAATCTAAATGATCTGAGAGTTTATATCTTAAATTTGTATTCCAAAACTGTGAATTCCTAAAGCAATTAATTGATAAAGTATATGATCAACTAGTATTACTGATCTATATATTCTACAATCAGAGTCTATTATGTTAAAAATGTATTATCAAGACTTATCAAAGCTTATAGCTATAACATTCTGATAAATAATTTGTATATATCAAGTTCCATGACATCAATAATCATATGAATTAACATATATATATATATGTCATACGCTCTTGAATAATCAATGGAAGTTTCATATTCATAATTATGTTTTCGACCAAAAAAACCTAGTCAAAAGGTTATAGTCTATGACATGATAGTTTTTCAATTGTTCTCCATGAGGAATGCCAGTAATGCTTATCGAAATCTCAGTCTCTCTATTAAATTTCCAGCAATTTCCAAAAAAGGAAACAACATCTTAAAACAAGTAATGTAATTTTTTAACATTTGAAAATGATTAGTTTGTAAAATTTGAGATCAATATTTTCTGTAAGGCCACGTCCACGTATCTTAAAATGAATTCCGAGTAATCGTAAAGATATAACTTAATCATCTTTATATTACTAAACAAACAATGACTGATATTAACACTGATGATACCAAGATCCGTGTTTTCTTCGTAAGACATGGACAAACTGATCATAATCTTCAAAAAATATTTCAAGGACATTTGTAAGTAGATCTTTATAGATCTGAGATAAGTATTAACATTATTAGAAACACAAATTTAAATAATGAAGGTATAGAACAAGCTAAATTAGCAGCTAAAAAATTCCAAGATTATCCAATTGATTTCATTTATTCATCAGATTTACAACGTTGTAAAGATACAGCTAATATTATTCATAAAGAATTATCAAATGTCCAGATCGAGTATTCATCAAATTTAAGAGAAAGAAATATGGGACCTATTGAAGGTATGAAAATTGATGATGCTATTAAATTTGCCCAAACCCAGGGGAAAACTTATAAAGATTTTGGAGAAACATCAAGTGAATTAGTTAAAAGGGTCCATGGGGAACTTAATAGGATTTTAGAATTGAATAAACAAAATAAAAATATAATTATTTGTTCACATGGTGGTACAATTCGTACAATTTTAAAAATTTTGGGTTCAGAAGAAAATTTAATCGTGTTCAATACAAGTATAACTATAGTGGATTTTAATAAATTAAATTTTAATGAATTCCAAATTTTAAAAATTAGTGATACAACTCATCTTGGTGGTGATTTCCAAATTGAAGATAAAAGACTTAGATAGAATTATAAATTAATTTAGATAGTGTAATGGCACGTTCTTCCTCATATCTTGGTGTAATTAATTGAATACAAATTGGCATCTTGTCATATAATTCTGGGTCATATGAATCTTTGATTTCTTTATCAAATTCATTTAACGGGGTATAGTTTAACGCAATGTCTTTGTGCTTATCAACATGGGTTATTGGTACAACGACTGAAGGATAATCTAAATAATTGATTATCGATGTATATGATGTAGCAAATGAATTTGGTTTACCAGCTGGGAATGAAGTTGATTCCCAAACAGGTGAGATCCAACCATCAACAGGTCTTCCTGTGGTGGTTTGTGATTGTGTTGATCTCCAATATTCATCATATTTTAATTGATCATTGTACTTGGTTTCTGCTTGTTTCCAATGTTGTGTCACATTTAATTCATCATTCTTGTGATTTTTAACTCTTGTTAATTGATCAATTGGTGGTTCACCAGATTGGGCACATGTTTGAGAAATTTCATTCCATCCATCAGCTGCAAAGATATCATTCATCTTGAGTTGTAATTCACGAGATTTTATAGGAGGATCCCATTCAATAATTTCATGACCTTGATTTTTCAAACTTTTAACAACTTCATCAATAGCTCTTTGGATCCCCGGATGTGGAGTTATAAATCCATTGGTTTTCCAAACACCAAATGATAATTTTCCTGGGATGGTATATGGAGTCCATGGTATCTTGGGAGTCTTGGGGTCCAACTTCCAAGGTTCAGAATCAATGATTAATTTAACGAAAAATTCTAAATCATCTATATCCCTTGCACTTGGTCCAACAACACTTGGTACAACAGGTTGGAAAGCCATACTATTTGTAATCCTAGCATATGGTAATCTCCCCGTTGTTGGTCTTAGGGCGAAAAGCCCCTGGAATGCAGCAGGAATACGAATACTTCCACCTATATCAGTGGATAATCCAATCAATGAAGCACCAATACCAATTAATGAAGATTCACCACCCGAGGATCCACCTGGTGATAAATTCTTGTTGAAGGCATTATAAGTTTGTCCATAGATGTTGAATAAGTGTCACAGGACATGACAGCCATGGGGATTGTAGTTTTCACATAGAAAACAGCTCCAGAGTCATATAGGATCTGTGCAATAATTGATTCTTCATCTTTAGTCTTTGGATTGTTTAACCCAGAGATGTAACCAATAGCAGAGTCTAGACCTTCCAAGTTGATTTGATCCTTCAATGAGATTGGTAACCCGTGTAGTGGACCTATTGTCTTTCCATGGGTTTGGAAGTAATCATCTAATTCCTGAGCTCTCTTGTAGGCCCTATCAAAGAATATCTCTGAGCAGTTGTTGATGAGTTGGTGAGACAAAGCAGCTCTGTGGCAGAAAGCCCTTGTGATTTCCAGCGAGGTTAGCGAGCCATTGGTGATCTTTTCACGTAGTTGCAGCAGTGTTTGAGAGGTTATCTGGGTTTCAGAGTGTGGTATAATCTCGTCTAGATATTGCTTGGAGTTGGTGATTGATTTGTCAACATTGATGATCCACTCTTGTGGGATCTGGTTGAGCACGGATGTTCTCTTTTGTTGGGCTGTTTCTTGCCAGGTCATTATTAGTTGATTAGTTTATTAGTTGATTATTATTCATTTTCCTGGCACCTCTTGATATTTATAGGATTATCTTATCAGCGGCGGTTTCCTGAAGGGGAAAGCGATAATCTATCTTTATAGCTTATAGCTTATCAAATCAAATCAACTGTAGATGTGTTATTGGTTGTTTTCTCATTGTGATTGAATCAATATGATCATTACCTATTATTCATTAGTTGTATTGTATTGTATTGTATAGTATTGTATAGTATTGTATAGTATTGTATTGTATTGTTATACTTTTCATGTATTGTATAAATATTTCGTGAAAAATAAATTTGTCATCATATAACAAACTACAATATCAATATCAACAAACATCAACACAACAATGTTCACTGGAATCGTCGAGACTATAGGGACAGTCTTATCACTGGAAACAGCACAAGGTGTCACTTTAACCATTGGAGATGCTGCACACATTCTCACAGATTGCCACATTGGAGACTCTATTAGTGTAAACGGGACATGTTTAACAGTGACTGAATTTGACCAAACACAGTTCAAAGTCGGTTTAGCACCAGAGACGCTGAGAAGGACAAACCTGGGCGAGCTGGAAAGTGGTGATAAAGTCAACTTAGAGAGAGCCATTGGTGGGAATGTCAGGTTTGGAGGCCATTATGTCCAGGGCCATGTCGACACTGTGGCGAGCATAACTAAGGTGGTTCAAGATGGTGATGCTTTGAACTATACATTTACACTCAAGGACGCCCAGTATATCCAGTACATTGTCGAGAAGGGCTTTGTCGCAGTGGATGGGGTCTCTTTGACAGTCACATTTGTACAAGCCCCAGCTAGTTTTGGAATATCCATGATTAAACACACTCAGGAAAGTGTTGTATTACCATTGAAACCCCTGGGATCCCTGGTAAACATCGAAGTGGATCTCACGGGGAAGCTCATTGAGAAACAAGTGGAACTACAACTAACATCCCAGATCAACAATGGGCAAAGCCCATTGGTCGCATTGATCCATAACATTATTGAACAGAAACTAAATCAATAAACAGCCTTATACCCTGCGTAATCAATCCCACTCTTTAACCCTTGGTATCGTGTGACACTGATCTCACTTAATGGAACACCACTAGAACCTGCCTTGCGAACTAAATGCTTCAATGTTTCTTCCTTATCCCATCCTTGTTCCACAGCAACACCTGGAAGGAACGTAGCACCTAATACCCTACCACCTTGTTTAAACTTGATACGGATTCCATGAAGACCAATTTCCCAATCAAGTGGATCTGATACGCTTTCAAAATTCTGTAATAAAGTGACACTAACACTTAATTCATTCAATTCTGACTTTTCAATCTCTGGGAACCTAGGATCATCAAATGCTCTGATGATTGGTTAGCCACTGTTCACAGCATAACCCACCAATACTCACGCAGTCAACGCATAGTCAGCTATCCCTGTTTCCACAGGTAATGCTTCAAACGTTCCAATACATCCTCTTAATTGTTTTTCCCCCTGTTTTAGTATATTCCAAGTAATAAACAAGGGAGAATCTGGATCTTTTGTAACTGGTTCATTTAACAGCGATTTAATCGATGAAAGTGTTAAAATTGGTGGTTTTCCCAGAAGTTTACTCTCTAAAACGTGGAAGGCATAAATTGGATAGGACATATTTAATTTATCCCTTTATGTACTTGGTTATGTGCCAAAATTTCAATCCGGAAAAACAAAAATTTATATTTCAACAATGAAAAAAATTATCAATATATTTAATTACCTATATACAACACCATGAACTCCATATCTCCAAGTATCAAATACAATCCTGAAGAGCACTCAATAATCACTTTAGCAGGTGGTTGCTTTTGGGGCACTGAAAAGTTATTTAGAGAGAAATTTAACAAGGATATAATAGATTTGAAAACTGGTTATGCAAATGGTAAAGAATTGGAAGATATAAATTATGAACAGGTTTGTTCAGGTGAAACAGATTTTACAGAAGTTATACAAATTGTATTCCCACAAAATGATGATGTATTGAAAGAATTATTAAAATTTTTCTTTAGAGTTCATGATCCAACAACTGTGGATAAACAAGGTGAAGATGTGGGTAAACAATATCGTTCAGCTGTTTTTTATCATGATGAAGGTCAAATAAGTGTTATTAACCAAATTATCAATGAATATCAACCAAAATGGGATTATAAGATTATAACAGTGGTGGAAAAAATTAATAATTGGTTTGATGCTGAAGAATATCATCAAAATTATTTTGAAAAATTACTTGCAGATGAAAAAAATTGGCAACCTTGTGAAACTCATTTTATTAGAGATATATAGATTAATGTGTTATAATGTTATAATGAATTATAATTGTTGATGTTTTTCTAGTAGCGAAAATTCTTGATCTTGAAAAAAACACCTAATCCATAATTAAAACTTCAACATCAACAATAATGAAACTAATTCAATTAATATCCCTATCATTATTACCAATATTAGCCACCGCACAAGCTGAAGGTTTATATACTAAGAATCCAGATGTTTTCGAATTAGATACAACAAATTTTCAACAAGTGGTACTTGATTCAAATCATACTTCAATAATTGAATTTTATGCTCCATGGTGTGGTCATTGTCAAAAATTAAAATCACAATTTATCAAGACAGGAAGGCAATTAAAAGATATTGTTCAAGTTGGTGCAGTTAATTGTGATTATGCAAAGAATAAACAACTTTGTTCAAAATATAGAATTGAAGGATATCCAACAATCTTGGGGTTTAGACCACCAAAAATTAATCTTGCCAAACAAGATCCAATTAAATATGGTCATGCAACAGAAAATTATAATGGTGCTAGAAATGCCAAAGGTTTAGTAGATTTTGGTCTTGGTAGAATTAAAAATTATGTCAAGAGAATTGCCACTTTTGAAAAATTATCCAAATGGTTAGAATTTAGTGATCTAAGACCAAAAATTGTTATATTTACTAAAAAAGATAAATTATCACCATTATTAAAATCAATGGCTATTGATCTTTTAGGAATTGTTGATATTGCTTATTTCCCAATTAGAAATGATCAAGAATATCCAGAAATTTATTCAAATTATGATATTGATCCAAAAGATAGTAAAGCCGTTGCATATTTTTTCTCAATTGAAGGGAAACCTGTAAAACATCAAGGTGGTTTAACAAAACAAGATTTATATAATTTTATTAAATTGAATCAATTAGGTGATGAAATTGATAAAGTTTTAGAAAGATTAGATTATTTAGAAAAAGTTCAAAAAGGTGAAAAGATTAAGAAAACAAAATCAAAGGGGAAGAAATCTATTGAACATGATGAATTATAATCAATTATAGCTAAATATATAGAATAATTGTAATTAAATTAATTAAATGTAGGGTAAATTCATTTTTGCTTATGTAATCATTATTTTTTCAATTTTAGAAATCATAATGAACTTTATAGTTTACATTTACAAATTGAACTTCAAGGTTATTTATCAAATATGATTACAAAATATTTTGCTAAAGTTGTAACAAAATTTAATCCATTAGATAAAAGTGGTGAGTTATAATCAATGAGTTAAAAAAGAGGTTCTTATATTAACAAATTAGGTAAAAATGGAAGACTTTTTTTATCATTAATTCCACCAAGTTTAAAAGGTTCATGTTCTATAGATAATGAATTATTAACTTCAACTTCTAAAAACTCACCAATAATTAAAGTTACATTTAGTAAGTGAACATTGTTAGTTTTGAGAATTATATATTAACAAATTAATAGAGGATAAAAAATCATTAGAAATTGATCCATCTAGTGGGAATATTAATGAAATTTCTGCATTTTTCGATCGTCATTCAAGACAATTACAATTTAAAGAAAGTATTGAGAAATAGGTGATATTTGGACATTGTATAATAGAGATAAAACTTGTAAATATTGATTTAATCGTGTAGTATTTATATAGTCGTGGCCCTTCCGAAAACATAGAGATGAGATGTAAAAAATTTAAACCGATTTATTATACAACTACATTAACAAAACAGGTAACAACATGAGTAGACCAAGACCAGTATATGATGATTCAGATATAGAAGAAGATGAACTAGAGGATATTCTACGGAATGATAAAATTCAAGAAAGTGATGATGATGAATTTAATTCTTTATCATTTGGTTCATTAAAGAATGCACAAGATAAATTAAATAAAGAAGAATTCCAAAAACCTAAAAAAGTTAAAAGAACACCATTGAAAAGTCAAAAAGAAATGATGGAATTAGGAATTGTAGATCCAAGAGCCAAGAGAGATGAACCAATTAAAGAGACAAGATATAATGATAGTGGAAGTGATGATGAAGGTGGATTTTTCGATGATGAACAAGATAGTGAAGAGGAAGAACAACATAATCATGGTAAAAAAAAGGGGAAACATGCACCAAAAGAGGCATCATCTAAGAAACCTGTTAAAAAGATAAGATCAATACCTGGTTTAGATGATAACCCTAAATATAAATCATTATATCAAGATATTAGATTTGATTCTGCATTGGGTAAAGCTGATTTAGATAAAATTCGTAAAGATTATAAATTTCTTGATGAATATAGAGAAAATGAAATTAATGAGATTAATAAGATATTGAAAACCCCTAAAATTAAAAATAAAATGAATCAATCAGAAATTCAAGAATTAGAATATCAGGCAAAATCATTAAAATCTAGATTAGATTCATTGAAAAATAAAGATTTACAAAAACAAGTATTACAAAAATATAAACAAGATAATAAAGGTACAAATAATGGTAAATATTATTTGAAAAAATCTGAACAACGAAAAATCATTCAAAAATATAAATTTGATAATATGAAATCATCACAAAGGGAAAAAATTGTGGAAAGAAAACGTAAAAGAAGATTAGGTAAAGAATTTAAAGAATTAGAATTTAATAAACCTAAATAGATGTGTATTATTTACTAATTGTATCTGGATTTTCTAAATCAATATTTTCATGTTTAACCCAATCTTGTATACTACCAGAATAATTACCTAATTTATTATAACCAAAAATTTGAGCTAATTCTGTAGCAGCATTTGATCTAACACCTGCAAGACAATAAAAAATTAATTCTTTATCTTTTGAAGGTTTAGCAAATTTGAAAACATCTTCAAATTCTTCAGGTGATAGATCTAATGCACCTGGTGATGATTTATATGGAATATTTATTGAAGTTGGTATAGAATATTGAGCAAATTCATTTGGTTCACGAACATCAACAAGAATTTTGGAAGGATCAGGATTTGTAACTAAATTCTTGATATCTTGGTATGTATATATCTTTGCCACTGGTTCTTGACCTAATTTATCACGAACATCTTCAGTTAAAGTGGAAGCTTTAGCAGATGGTGAAGTTGATTGAAATCTAAGTGATCTTACAGATTTTGGTATTGGATTAGAATAAGCTAAAAGGGTTCTTGCAACAGCAGGAGCCACTCTCGTTGCAGAGACCTGTCTCCAAACACTCTGTCTCGTTGTTCTGGTTATAATCGAGTTCATCTTGGCCACAATTGATATCACCTATATATCCATAGATTGTAATCAAATATCCTTATTATTCAAATTTGAAAATGGCGAAAAAAGTGTGGAAATTACCGGAAACGGAAATTACCGGATTTAGAAGAATGTGACTAACTTATTATGTAATCAATTTTTGTTACCAATAAAAATCATTTTATTTTCATCAAGACAAATTAAATTCAATAATCAACACATTAAACTCATTTTCAAACCCCGTAACACAATGTTTTCAACTGCTATTAGATCATTTTCTACAACTCGTGCTGCCCTAAGTGGTGCTGCTCCAACTGGGAGACAAGCTGCTATTAAATGGACCATCTATTTCTTTGGTATCACTGGTCTTTTCGTCGGTGGTGGTGCTATTCTATGGCAACAATCTCATAACAGTGCTATTAGAAAAGCATTGAATAAGAAGAGAACTGCCGATGCTGCTCATGCTAAACAAAACGATCAAGCTGTTCAAGCTGCTCATGATAATTAAGAGGTGAGGGAAACAAATTAGTGGTGAAAGTCATATAGTGAATCAAATTTACAAATTGATTTAATTTATTCAATAGTCATGATATGAAAACAATAAAAAATACGTTTAATATTCAATTCTACGTTTTATGGTGATTTCTTGATGTAGTGGAAGTATTGGAATTTATGTCATGGATGAGCAAGTACAATTATCAAAAACATGTCAAATTTATAGGTAAAACTATACACCAATTAAAATTCGCGTAAATTCTATATATCAAAAAAAAACACAACATTCACCAAACCAAATAATTAACTTAACTCTTTAATTAGCTGTGGAATAATTTGATTGGTTCTTTCGTTCTCTCTGTCGAGTTTTGTTTTCCATTTAATGATGTGACTCTAGCTTGATTGACATTCTGAAAAGTTTAGACATATGTCTAGTCTATATGCTTTCAGTACTTGGTGCTTGCTTCTATCTTTCCATTATGATTGATGATCTATAAACTTATAACATATACATTTAAGGTTGGAATAATATATATTGAGTCTATGCGTCATGAACCTCTTATTTATAATGTTCAATGTCAATTAGTGATTATATATGTGTTTCACAATTTGAATTTATATAAATATGAATATAGATTGTCAAAGTTCTATTTCTCTTTTCAGTTCTTTGATATTGAGGAAAAATCAAGACTGATTTGAAGGATTTAATCAATGCATTTTTCACAATTTACTATCGATATTGTAGATCAAACTTTCAAAGCTGAATTGATCACGTTGACTTTTATATGCAGTACTAATTAAATTGAAATTTTGCACCAAACTACTGAACTATATAAAACTCAATGAAAAGAGAGTTTTAAATACTCAACGTGTTATAATAGCTATAATTGATTGTATCTAGTTGAATTACATGTGGTCTTATATAACATGTTGTGTATATAAAAGCCTTTTAACTAGTGTGAAGATTAATTATGGTATCATCACGTAATCATAATTAGTCGAAGCGATTGCAATTTTTAAAATCGATTGAAGTTGAATAAAGCTCATGACCGCATGGAGAAATTTCAATGAAACCATTGCTTCACTATCGGTTCTATAAACCAGTAACCGTTTAGAGAAATTATCGTTTTTAAAGCACATCGTCATATATTAGTTTTTCAAGGCACTTATTTTCATTATCAACTAGTGCAGTCATATATTCACATGGTATGTTTGACGTTTACTGTATATCAAGACAAGTCTGAACTTTATTTGGCACATCAGTTTCAAAAAGTAGCGGCACAGTTGATGGTTGATGGCTTTTCTGCAGCTGGGTATTATCAATTATCAACCATGATATACATTTAATTTGATTCTGATTTTACATCTTTGATTTTAAAACTAATCAAGAATAAATTTAAAGGATCTAATTCATGAATTTTCAACCATTATAGAAAAATGTAGCTTGATTATTATATTCATTAAGATTGGTGTAAGGAATTCGCTACTATATATATTTCTCATGCATTATGTAAACTTACCTTTAAATTAACAATTAACAATATAGATCAAGGTTATATAATTGATTACTTCTCTTCCCAGATCTCTGATATTTGACAAAAAATATCTTAGCGTACGCTGATTATTTGAAGGATTGAATTTACAATTTTTTTATAATACAAATATTGATCTATGTGTGTAGATTGTATAAATTATAAAGGCAGCCTTTAGCGTGCTATGAATAGAGCTTAAACTATGGCTTTAAATTTCGGGTCAAAGTATAATTATACCACAATTAAACTCTCCCAGTCTCGTTCTAGATCTCTTTCAAGGATAATTTGAGATTTGAGATCCAATTTCATCAAATCTTGATCGTTAATCCTTGAGGCTATGACCCCGAGCGCACCTCAAGGGTTTATTATTAGCAATAAAGGGGTCTTAGAGTGTGATGAACAAGAAGATCCAACTTTCAAAGCCCCTGGAACCCTTGAGAATAGATTTATGTGGAACGTGGAACTTTAATTATAGAACGGTGTGTTGTTGTTTGATGACCTGCAAACCTGACAGCTTCTGAAAACCGTTGAACAGTCTTACATCTGAAATTGAGTTCATGGGTTCGAAAAGAAGTTACAGTATTGGGTCCACCGTTATAACTTTATCGAGAGATCTGGATTTCAGGTACCATTGGTTAATGTTGCTAATTGTGGGAATCGGTTAATCAACGACCATGTTGATCAATTCACCTGTGCTCAAACTTCAAACAGATCAAAGCTATGTGGTCTATTAATAGTCTTATAAACATCAACACAACTATGGCTTTTCGTTGTATTGGCTATATATGTGAAATTACTGACCGATGCTGGAGGCTGGAGGCTTGACATGTTGAAGATCTTTTAGTTATAATTAGACACATAAAGTTTGACTTGAAAGTTTGGTTAACATGTCAAAAAATAGAACTGATGCGTATAGCAACATCAATTTATGTGGTTGTTACAGAAATGATGTCTATTTAAATGTATAAATATTCAAGGAATTCCTCTCATTGATAAAGTTCTAGATTGTTCAAATCTATATCAGATAATTATATTATCAACTATAACTACATTAAATTTCTATTCAATATGCAATTTTCACAAGCCATTTTACATTCAATTTTATTTGCCATGATGGCAAATGCTGCAGCTATTCCAACAAACGCTGGTAAAGCTTCAAGTTCTTCATTACCTTCTGCTTCATGGTCTTACACTTCAGATATCCCACCATCTGGTGCTACTGTTCCACCTGTTGCATCTCAAGATTTAGTTAGAAGAGGTACCGATCATGATGATGATAATGATGATGATAATGATGATGATCACGATGATGACAACGATAAAGATCACGATGATGATAATGATAAAGATCATGATGATGATAATGATAAAGATGGTAATTCAAGTATCTCATCTTCATCATCTTCTGCTTCAGTGTCTCCAGTTCCAACTCAAAATTCAACAAAGAAACATAATCATGACCATGACCATGATCACGATCACGATGATGACAATGACAATGATTCGAAATCAAAGAGAGGTACTGATCATGATGATGACAAAGATGATGATAAAGATAATGATAAGAATCATGATGAGGATAAAGATAGTGACAAAGATCACGATGATGATGATGATAAGGATGATAAATCGAGTGTTTCATCTTCATCTTCTGCAACTCCATCTTCCTCTACTGCTTCAGTTTCTGTCTCACCAACCGCTAATAAATCAGGTGATCACGATGATGATGATGATAAAGATGATGATAAGGATTATGACAAGGATAACGATAAAGACGACGATAAAGACGACGATAAAGATGACGATAAAGATGATGACAAAGACGACGATAATGACAACGATAATGACAACGATAATGACAACGATAATGACAACGATAATGACAACGATACTGATAAATCTAACGACAAGTCAGGCGATGGTAAATAATTTATCCATTATCTACTCCAAATTTTATCCATTCTATTCACCCTTATATCCATCAATTAGTTGAATTCAATTCTTTCAATAAATAAACGTTTGATCAGATTTAATAAATACTCCAGTAGAGTCCGCTTATATCCGTGGATAAAAAATCTGTCAATTTTTCATGTTCGATAAAATAATCCCCAGAATCAAATCAAGGATAAATCGATGATTAAAATATAAACATTGTATTGAACAGCTATTGGATCCCAAAAACAAGATGTATAAACAAGGATTGAATAAAAAGACATCAAAGTATACTACTGCTAGAAATGAATTCAGAAGTGATACATTTACAACACCAACACAATCTATGCTTGAATCTGTTTTCCATGCAACGATTGGTGATTCTGTTTATGATGAAGATGAAGATACAGTGTTTTTAGAATCAAAAATTGCACAATTAACTGGTAAAGAATCAGGATTATTTTGTGCAAGTGGTACATTATCAAATCAAATTGCAATAAGAACTCATTTACATCAACCTCCTTATTCTATTGTTTGTGATTATAGATCTCATATTTATGTTGATGAAGCTGGTGGACTTGCCTCGTTATCTGGAGCAATGGTTATCCCAATAATCCCATCAAATGGTGAATATTTAACATTGAAGGATATTAAAAAACGAATTGTTCCAAATGATGGTGATATTCATGGTGCACCTACGAAATTAATTTCATTAGAGAATACATTACATGGAATTATTTATCCATGGGATGAATTAGTTAGGATTTCCAAATATTGTCGTAAGCGTAATATACCATTACATTGTGATGGTGCCAGGATATGGAATGCTAATGTTGCAAGTGGGATCTCATTAGCAAAATATGGTGAATTATTTGATAGTATAAGTTTATGTCTTTCTAAATCATTAGGTGCACCTTTTGGTTCAGTTCTTGTCGGAACGAAAGAGTTTATTCGAAAGGCAAATCATTTCAAGAAGCAAAATGGTGGTGGGATTAGACAAAGTGGTCTTTTGGCAAGAATGGGGACAATAGCTATTGATGAAAATTGGTCAAAAATTTCTAAAAGTCATGAAATGGCAAAAGAATTGGGTGATTTTTTGGTTCAAAATGGTATTTCATTAGAATCACCAGTTGATACAAATTTTGTATTTATTGATTTGGCAAAATCACCAATTAATGATTCATTAATAGAGGAGATTGGTAAACAAAATAATGTAAATTTATGGAATGGTAGAATAGCATTCCATTATCAAAATGATAAAGAATCATTAGAGAATGTTAAAAAATCAATCTTGGAGGCTTTTGAAAAGACAAAACTTCTAGAAGTTGAGGAGGATTCTGATTGATTGTAGATGTGTATTTAATAGATGCTGAATTGAATAGTATATTATAAGCTTCTTTAAGTAGATGTGGAGCTAGTATATCATAAAGCCACTCAATAGTCGTTATTAAGACTTAAGACTGTATTACATAAGCTTTGTAAACAAACAACAAACAAACTGCTCTCTTTTGAAAAAAAAATTGTAACATAATTGTAGAATTAAAGACGAAGCATCTCTAGCACATAGTGATAAATCATCAACGTATAAACCAATGATTACTGGACCATTCATGTTGTTCTTGGACAAATAAAGGCACTGATATTACCATTTAGTTGAGTGCTGGTTTTTCCAGTACTACCGAGAATTTTTTTGACATGATCCTAGTTAGATCTATGGTCTTTTGAATGTGAGATATATTTTCTTTATTTTTATTTTTGTCGATACTGTCGAGACATTAGCTTTCGATTATGTGAAATGGCTTTTGTTTCTGAACATTAAAAGTCATGATATTATATCAAATCCAAATTCTTAACAGGTTTGTAAGCAAAATGGAAGCTATATTTAGGGAATTGTATAAATTGAGATTGTGCAAGTTTCACCAACGGCCTGTCTTCCAGTTTGAATACAATATATCGATTTTCAAGTTTCTTGTAGTATATATAAATTGTTTCTCACAAAATCACATGTATGAATTGTTTTTTATATCCAATCACATGTTTACATTGATCGTCTTTTTCCGGATTTCTCGCTTAATTAAAATTAAAGTATATAAGGGAGTGGATCGCCGCTTTTAACTGTTCAACCATCTAAAGTGATTTTATAAAGATCGACACCAATCATTCTAAAGGTATAGCCATCAGTCAAAATTCCTATGTTAATAATTTTGTACGGTGAGGCATTAGTAGCGTTCATGGAAATGAACGTTACACATTAATAAAGTGATCTGATCTTGTGTATCAATGATAACTAGAAACTGCAATCACTACAACCAAGTTTTCTGCAATGAAAATTGAGACCGTGAGATTAGTCCATTTCAAATACAGAATCTTGATAATTTTCCATATATATGTAGAAATATTATTTATCGCCTTATAAACTTAATCTAATATTTCGTTCACTAAAACTAAACACAAATGAAATGAAATAGGATATCAACAGTTCTTGATCGCTTATTCAAAATAGAAATAATTGATTGAAGATGAAAGATATATATACGATTGCTCCAGATCTGCCTCAAATGTACAAGGTATTTAATGAACGCTCATATCACTTTATAAAGTTACGTAATTTGTATAATTCACATTTTTTTGTGTCGGCGGTTAATTGAAAAATTAATTTAAGTATAAAAGGAAGGATATTCCTACTTTTAGTTATTTTGCTTCATAATTGTAAATCAACAGCCATCTGAAATGATGCTAGTGATAATTAGTCTTGTGCTGTTATGTATTGAAATAATTGTAACCATCTGTGAGCTTACCAAGATATCAACAAAGCAGCAAATCATGTTCTTATGATTTCATTCTTGACTATAAAGTGATCTGATCTTTGGTATCAATGATAAACATTCATTGTCCAGGAGCCAGCAATCGCTACAATTCTTTCTGTGCTAAAATTGAGATTGTGAAATTCATCCATTTTAAATATACAGAATCTTAATAATTTTCCATCACTTGTAGAAAATTAATCACACTCATGCACGCGTTTTAATATATACATATGTAATTTTGTTCACTAAAACTAAACACAAATGAATGAAACGAATTGGGCTTTAACTGTTCCGTGAACCGGCAGCTTTGAATCTGTATGCTCTGGATAGCTAATCAGTGCCAATGTGTGTCAAGTTAGCAGTACTGTTTCGATCAGGCTGAAGCATAATTCCACCACCCCCTTTGAGGGAAGCATCTATCAATATATAGTGTAATTAATTATCTGAAAATAATTGGTTTTTCTTAATTCTATTTACACATTATTCCTCTAGTATATATTACTTCCTTAAAATTATGGGATATGGGATATTATGGACTATATTGCAGTGGTGGTCATGATGATTCCATAAATCAGCTAGTGGAAGCTACAATTAGTGAATTGTATAAATTGAGATTGTGCAAGTTTTACCAACAAGTCATCCAGTTCGAATACAATATATCAATTTTCAAGTTTCTTATAGAATATAAACAGTTTCTTACAAACTCACATGTATGAATTGTTTTTAAATCCAATTACACTTCTAAACTTTAATAATGTTTACATTTCGTCTTCCGGTGTCCGCGCTTAATAATTAAAGTATATAAGGAGTGGATCGCCACTTCTAATTGTTTCGCTCTTTTGATCTAATCTAATTGAAATCAGCAACTATCAATATTATCAAAGTTCTTTTTTGAGATGGTAAGCTATAATGCTAAATGTATAACCATCTGGTGAGAGCGCCGATTATATGATTTAGTGCGTACAAGAAAAATGGAAAGGTTTGTGGAAAGAAACGTGATTAATGACAAACATTAATAAAGTGATCTAATCTTGGGTATCAATAATGACAAGAATCTGCAATCACTACAAGCATTTTCTGTGTAAAAATGGAGACCGTAAGGTTAGTTCATTTCAAATACAGAAATTAATTTCACACCACTTGTAGAGATAATCACACACGTTAAAACATCAACACTTGACCAAAATCACAAGCAGAAACAGGGAGCAAATGTCTTTGTAATTGATATTAGCTTTGACCAATTGGAAGTTATCGTGATCCACTCAATATTTCACATGAGCTTCAATGGCTCCCCTTTCGTCTACTATTATACAATAATATCAAGCATTGTGAATTATAGGTTATAAGTACTCAAATAATTTACCGGGTTGAATATACAGACACTCTTTTGTATATAAGGTTTCGTCCTTCGTCAATTATTACACTTACCACACTTTTTGTTCTTGATATCGAATCAAGTCTTAGAACACGAAGGAGTCTAATAATTATTATTTCAATACGGTTTTGTGTCGGCGCTTAATTAAATTGTATATAAAGAGTGGGTTGGGACTTCTGATTCATTAACTGGTTTGTTGGTAATTTGTTTTGAAGAGCCGAAATTTTTTTTGACCACGGCGGTATAATCAATTCATTTCAGTCTAAGCAGCACTAACAGGAGCAAGACCACGTACAAGATCACGTTTGCTAGTGCCAGGACTGTTATTTGAAGTAAATTCTTTCCTTAGACTGTTTTCGACAAAGGCATGAATATCTATAAGAGAGATTCAGGTGATCTGATCTTGTGTTTCAATAGCAGTTATTGACCAGGATTCTGTGTCGCTACAGGCCACTTCTGTGCGGGATTGTAAATGTGCAAATTCAATACAGATATCAATTTTACACTTTGTAGGCTTTAATCGCGACTAAAATTTATAAACATCAACACTTCACCAAAACCACAAGCAGAAACAAAGAACAAAAGATGCCACAGGTCGGCCCGATTGAGCCCGGCCCAGACACTATAAGGATTCTTCTAACCACAGACAACCATGTGGGCTACAATGAGAACGATCCTGTGCGCGGTGACGACGCGTGGAGAACCTTTGAAGAGATCATGTACATTGCCAAAGACCACGACGTGGATATGGTATTACAAGCTGGTGATCTTTTCCATGTGAACAAACCCTCAAAGAAATCACTATACCACGTGATGAAAACGCTGAGAAGAACTTGTTTTGGTGACAGACCGTGTGAATTGGAACTGCTAAGTGATCCTTCATTGGTGTTTGATGATGGCTTCAACAGTGTCAACTATGAGGATCCAAATCTAAACATCTCAATCCCTGTGTTCAGTATAAGTGGGAACCACGATGATGCATCTGGTCAGGGATTATTATCACCATTGGATCTATTGAATGTCAGTGGGTTGATCAACCATTTTGGTAGGGTTTTACAAAGTGATAACATCAACATCACTCCATTGTTGTTACAGAAAGGTTTGACCAAGTTGTCGTTGTTCGGTCTTGCAAGTGTCAGAGATGAGCGTCTCTTCAAGACTTTTAGAGACGGGAAGGTGAAGTTCAGTCTTCCTTCGGTGCAAACAGATGAATGGTTTAATCTAATGTGTGTTCATCAAAACCACGCGGCTCATACAAACACTGCTTATCTTCCAGAGAATTTCCTACCAAGTTTCCTTGATTTGGTCATTTGGGGCCATGAACATGAATGTATACCCTATACAGTTCCCAATACATCTACAGGGTTTGAAACATTACAACCTGGTTCATCAGTGGCAACTTCATTATGTGAAGGTGAAGCTATTGAGAAAAAAGTCTTTATCTTAAATGTGAATCAAAAAAACTACAACTTGGAGTCCATAAAGCTCAAGACTGTACGACCTTTCCATATGTTGGAAATAGCATTATCTAAATGTTCAGGTATAAGAGCCGGCATGGCTTATAAAAATCAAGTTACACAATTTTTAATTGAAAAAGTGGAAAATTTAATAAAAGATGCCAATGAGGAGTTTAAAGCTGAAAATCCAGATGAAGAACAAGTACCGTTACCATTGATAAGATTACGTGTTGATTATTCTGGTGGATACGAAGTGGAAAATCCAAGAAGATTTAGTAATAGATTTGTTGGGAAAGTTGCTAATGTTAATTCAGTGGTACAATTCCATAAAAAGGATAAATCTGTTGGATTAGACTCTAAATTGAAAAATATAACATTGGCAAGTCGTGCTAATGATGAAGGTGATGGTCCCGAGACTGTACACGTTGAAACATTAATCAACAATTTCTTAAAAGAAGCAGAATTATCATTGTTACCAGAGAGAGGGTTAAACGATGCAATAAGACAATTTGTTGATAAAGAGGATAAAGCTGCATTGAAAGAATTTGTTGATTCGGAAATGGCTAATGAAGTTAAACAATTTATGCAAAATAATGATTTGAATTTTGATGATGATATTAAAGATATAATAAAGAAAATTAAAAAAGAGAAGACACCAGCATCAAGGGAACCTACAGTGGAACCCACAAAGACTAAACCTACTAGGAAATCAGATGATTACGTTGTCAGCTCAGATGAAGACCTTGATTTACAACCACCGCCTCCATCAAGAACAGCCAAGAGAGTCACAGCTAAGAAATCATATAAACAAGTGGAATCTGATCAAGAGCAAGATGATAATGACGAAGAATATAACGATATCCAGGTGATCAACTCGGATGAAGATGATGATGTACAAGTTATCAAAACTCCCTCACCACCAAGGAAACCATCAACAAGAGGTCGTGGACGAGGTCGTGGTGCTAAAAATTCACAAGCGGGCTCAAGAGCTAAAAAGAATTCAACTTCGGAGACCCCTGTTACTGATATGATCTCTGGACTGCTATCAAGAAAAAGAAAACAATAGATTAATTTATAATTATGATTTTTTCGTAGATTTCTTTATACTCTGTCATGAAACCCCGGTTCAATTTGATCTCCAATATGAAAAACTCAAAATTTCGACAATATTCAATATGTTCATTTAAACCAAAAAAAGCAAAATGGATCCACAAATTAACGTACAAGTCGATCCTGAAGAGGATACAGAATGGAATGATATCTTGAGAAAACACGGTGTGATACCCGAAAGACCACCTTCACCTACTGAACAATTGGAAGAAGCATTACAAGAAGCTGTTGTAAGACAATATGATAATAGACTCGAAGGGAAAGATTTAGAAGAATTAGAAGAATTAGAAGGTGAAGAAGATGAAGAATTCTTGGAAGAGTATAAACAGAAAAGATTAAAAGAATTGGCTAAATTAAATCAAGTTTCAAAATTTGGTTCAGTTTATCCAATTGCAAAACCTGAATATAAAAAGGAAATTACAGATGCTTCCAAAGAGAATACATTTGTATGGGCTCATTTATCATTACAATCAAGTTTACAATCTAGATTATTATCATCATTGATGATTACACTGGCTTCAAAATTTAAAGAGATTAAATTTGTGGAAATTCCAGGTTCAAGAGCTGTAGAAAATTATCCTGATGCAAATTGTCCAACAATTTTAATTTATTTTAATGGTGATGTGGTGAAACAATACATCACATTGACACAACTAGGTGGTAATGCTACAACTATTAAAGATTTAGAAAATATTCTTATAGAAATTCAAGCTGTTAAAGATAGTGATAAAAGACTTTTGATAAATCAAGAAGATGAAGATTTAGAAGAAGCTCATAGATTAAGATTCGCAAAGAAATCCATTAGAGGAAGAACAGTGGGGAATGATAGTGGTGATGATGATGATGATGATTTCTTTGACTAAGTTGTGTTTAGGGAATTTTAAAAGGTTTTAAGAGAGTTTTGGGCTGTAGTGTGCTTACCGGATCTTGAGGTTATACTAACCACAAAACCAAAATTTAAATATTATTGATATAATGGAAAGAGAAGTTGTGGACTAATGTATTAGGTGAATTAGTGAAATCTATCAAGATGAATTTGATATTGTTATTAGCACTTATCACTGCTGTTTGGGCATTACCAAAAAATGTCAAACAAACTTCCAATACACAAAAATCAAGAATTTGTCAAGTTTCTAATGAATCTGATGATTATTTCACAGGATTAAAATATGAATATGTTTGGTATATAAATGACACTTCAAAAGGTGAATTTAGAATGCATACTTGTCAAGATGGTGTCTCGTTAAATAACACGGGGGTTAATGCTGGTAAACTTACAGATATCTTTACAGAAAATTCAATTCCTTTTAATAAATCATTAAATTTAATCATTGGAGGGAAAGAAATTCAATATAAACTTTCAAGAGGTGTGAAATATTCACAATTACCAGTCTTGGAATCTGGTAATGGACTTGGTCAATCAATAGGTGGTGTTTTTGAATATTCAAGTAATTCCTCAAATGGTGAATCAATTGATGATAATTACATTCCAGTGGCTCAGTTGTTTATTGATAAAAGTGTTCAATGGGTTGAATTATCACATGAAGTTGGAAAATCTTCATTGATGCATTTCCCATTATATATTGGATTGTTGAATGGGAAAGCTACAAAATCTAATTTGTATCAATATAATCCTCAATGGTTCAATACAGTTTCTGCTAATGAACATTATAACTATACAAAGGATCAATTGAAACTTGCCAGGGATGTTACACAAACTTTGAATAATATTGAGCATGGGTTTTTTGAGTTACATCTAAATGGGAATAAGACACATTCTGTTGGTAATTTAGCATCACTGAAGAATACAACCTCTGTAAGAAATCAAATTCGTCATGCCACACGAGAATATCAGCACAAATTGAATCTAAGTCTTGTTAAAAATGATTTGAATAAAAATTCTGTTTCAGAATTGAAAGCCCATTTATTAAGCAAACTTGAAAGTAAGAAGGATGTTACGAAATTAAGAGCTGCAATTGAGGATACTTATGCTAAATTTCAAGTTCCAGATCAAACTTTCCAATATCCTAAATTAAAGACAGCTACAAGAGTCTTTGGTGTTTATAACTTTAGTAAAAAGAAGGTTTGAATTATAAGCTAAAAAGATTTTTTCATTATAGATTATAATTTCGATTCTTTATACCAATCCACTGGATCTTTCAAATCAATCTGTGGTCTTTTTGCTCTCGAAGTGATTTGTTTATTCCATTGAGATGATTCCTTCCATCTCCATTTCTCCAACATTTCTTTATCAATTTCCTCATCTGTGATAATCCTAGCTATATATCTCCCAATATTTGGAAGAAACTTGTATCCATGACCAGAATCACCACAAGCCACAATTACACCTTCCATACCGGGAACATTATCAATTAAAAAATTGGAATCTATTGTATCACTAATCCAACAAACTTTACCCTTTATCAACTCATGATTTTGTAAATCTGGTAATATTAAGTTTAACAATTTTCTAACATGTTCTTCACCATCCCGCGGGAAAGTGTCATGAATGAATTGTGCCCTGTATCGAGGTAATGATTTGACCTTCTCAGGGTTGAATGGATCCAACGTGGAATTTCTAGCATCACTATAAGTCATTGCAATTTTCAATAATTTACTCACTGGGTCTGGTGGGAAAAAATATCCAAATTCTGCACTGAAAAAAATAGGGATATCCCTGTATTTTGCATATTCTTGTTCTGATAATTTGATATGTGTAACGAATAATCCAGTAGCTTTGACTTGATCTTGTAAATCTATTAGATACCCAGTTGCTGCACCTGCTGAAACCAAGATCTTATCTGCCCTATAAACTTCCCCAGATTCGACTTCTACAGAACCATCAATCACTTTCAGGGCATGTCCATCTTGTCCAAATACAAAATTAACACCTAGTTTCTCAGCTTCTTTGTATACTTTAACCAAAGAATCCTCAGCATGGCCATATCCAGCATTAGGATTAAATCTTGCACTTATCCTGCCCAGCTTGTTATCTTTTAGTACAGGGAACAACTCTTCAAGCTCTTCACCAGAATTTATACTCTTAATCCCAGAGATATCAAATCCTAATTCTTTCAAGTTTTGAAATCCTTGTTCTTCAAATCGTTTGCGATGTTGATTCTCTTGAGATTCTGGTGATAATGTGATTCTACCACTCCTAGTATAAACATCCTTATAAAGATCATCATGCTCCCATTGTTCCAATGCTTCAATTGAAAGTCTTGCATAGAATTTATCAGCATATTCTGTCCTTATGATCTTGTTCTTATCATTAGCTGCTGACCAATTAGAAGGAACCGGATACCGATCTATAGCTTTCACTTTGATACCTTTCCTAGCCAATTCCAAAGCTGTGGAGAGCCCGAAAACACCACATCCAACAATTATCACCGTTTCAACCATTATTGTTGAGTGTGTTTTTTTTGAGTATATGTGTAGTTTTTTCTATCTAATCTTATCTTTTTTCACGATTATATCGCTTCGGGTTTTTACGGACCTTTCCCGGAATTCAAATACATTAAAATCATATTATACACCTTTTTCCAATCCATTTTGATAAATCTATGCCAATGTCGCACTGGTTTCAAAGATCTGTATATGTTTGAATTTTTCATCTTGGTAAAAATCGATACCTCTGTTATATGCCTCGTCACTTCTATCCATCAACTCATTCAATTCTAATTCTGATAATTTGGAATCTGTTATAGCAAATCCACTATCTTTAAATCTATTATCCTCTAATAATGCATTCAACTCTTTAGCTAATTTATTTTCTTCTTTATTACCATCTTTCCTTTTGGAATTGAATGAAAATTGACCATCTTGTTTAATTAGTCTTTGTAATGATTCAAATCTACCTAATTGAATAACTAATTTCTCCAGTTTCCTTTTGGAATCTGCCTTGGCTAAGATTAATTGCTCCACAGTGTTTTTCACAACAAGTCTATAAATCACCACTGGTTTTTCTTGACCAATTCTATGAACACGATCCATAGCTTGTAAATCCACTTGTGGATTCCAATCACTATCAAATATAATAACACTATCAGCTTTAGTTAAATTCAAACCTAATCCACCAGCTCTAGTACTTAATAGGAAAATCTTAACTTTTTCATTATTGTTAAAACTTGAAATTTCCACTTCACGATCTTCTTGACTCACAGATCCATCTAATCTACTAACATTATAACCTTTCAATTCACAATAATCTTCAATTAAATCAAGCATTTTGGTAAATTGACTGAAAATAAGAATCTTATGACCTTTCCTCGATAGTTTTGGTACTAATTGATCTAAAAGTTGTAATTTTGCAGAATGTTGTAATAATCTTTCAAGATCAATCTCAGTTTCATCTTCCCAGGGGAAATAAAAAAGATGAGTTGTTAGACAAATTTGACGTAATTGCATCAAAAGATTTTGTAAATTCTTAGTATCTGCCCATTTACTTACAATTCTCCAAGCAGAATTAAGTAATTTATCTTGTTTTGTTAAAACGGTTTGAGTTTTTTTCAAATTTAAAACTTGTTGCTTTTCAGCTCTTGTTAATCGATCATCTGTTTGTACATCATCTTGTGATGCAACATAAGAAGAGTCAAGTTTATGGTATAAGAATTGATCAATTTCCTGTTGAGTTAATGGTATATTATTAACACCAATATGTTCTTGAAATGCAAATTTCAAAACAGATTTTTTCAAGGATCTGAAAAGTGCATCTTTGTACATTTCTGACTGTTTAGGAGTTAATGATCCATAAACGATATACTCTCTCTTTGGTGGTAAATTTTTAATAACATCTTTCTTTAATCTTCTCAACAAAAATGGTTTCAAAATGGTGTGTAAATTGTTCACCAAACTTTCTTGGATCTTGGAATCAATCAATTTTTTAGTTTGATCATCTTTAACAGTTTTCGATAAAGAGTTTAAAGAACTAAAATCAAACCATTTTTGGAAAAGTTCTAAATCATGGAATATATCTGGTAAGATGAAATTCAACAATGACCATAATTCATTTAAATTATTTTGTAATGGAGTACCAGTGATTAATAACCTATTACTTGTTTTCAATTTTTTCAACTCTCTAATCAATTTACAATTAACATTTTTCAATCGATGACCTTCATCCACAATTAAAAATTTCCAACTCATCTTGTTCAAATACTCTAAATCTTTCAAAATAACTTCATAACTTGTGATAATAACAGCCTTTTGACCCCTGTAGAAATACTTATCACGCAACACCTTACGATCATCTTTAGGACCAACATAACCCAGAACTGGGATATCCGGAGCAAATTTTTCAAATTCTTTGACCCAATTACCCACGGTGGATAGTGGAGCAGTTATCAGGAAAGGACCTTTAATCCCCTGCTCGAATAAAAATGCTAATAATGCAATAGATTGGATTGTCTTACCCAACCCCATTTCATCTGCAAGAATCCCATTCAGCCCATTTTCATAAAGCGTTATAAGCCATTCTGTACCTTCGAGCTGGTAGTCTCTCATTTCACCACCTGTGACGAGCGAAGGTTGCTTGATCGTAGAGTTGGTGTGCGATTGCTCCAACTTGGACTTGGTAGCTTTAGTCTCCTCTGAAACAGGCTTTTTCGAGTAGAAGCTCATTATACTCGACTGATTCTCTTTCTTGCCTCTCTTGGTTCTCTTTCTAGCTGGTTCTTCACCACTGGACCCGGGCTGCTCCTCCAAACGGGCCTTCTTCTTGGCCAGACTGTTCTCCAGCAGCGTGTCACTGATAATGCCCGAGAAGACCTGGCTCTGCTTCACCAGGTTCTGCAGTCTTTCCAGCTTGAAATCCACCGATAACTCATCAAACTCCCTCAGCTCTTGATCCCTGCGAAACTCCTCTCTCTCGCCATCCTCCAGCATCTGCTCCACCACCGCATCCTCCTTTTCCTGGGCTTTTACCTCGTCAACAGTCATAATCTATAGCTGCCAAATATCGCCACTCAGCTCATCATTTAACGCGTCAAACGCGATCAGAAATCTATGCTATACTAGTGTGTAATTCTCAGCACGGGATTCCCATACCAGACCTCCCATACAAACCCGCGTGTGTAAATCTCAGCACTAACAAAGTGTTCCCTTCTTCAGTTGAAAAACAAAAAACCAAAATCGAACAACTGCGTAAACAGCGAATTGCAAACAAAAGTGCTAGTTCTGTCACTTGGAAACGAGGAAAAGGGCTACCAAACAACACAGAAATTCAGTTGCGAGAGAGACTAGCTGCTTTTGGAAACGAGAACACGAGAAAGAGCCCCTGAAAATGTCTACTCCTGAGGTCAAGGACGAAGTGTCAACAACACCTCAGCCAGATCAACAAGATCAACACGAAGAGCATCAAGAAAGAGAAGAGTCCGTGTCCAACGACGTGGAGATGGCTGATGCTGGAGAGATCATCCCACCACAGAGCGAGGAACCAGTGGTGGACTATGCTGAAGAATCTAGAAAGATTGAAGAGAAGGCAAAGACTTATCTAGCTCGTCAAACTAAACCGGTGATTATCCCATCATTTGCAAGTTGGTTCAATTTTGAAAACATCCATGCTATCGAAAAGAAATCACTACCAGAATTCTTCAACAATCACTCGAGATTCAAAACCGAGAAATCATATCAAGATATTAGAAATTTCATGATTCATACATATAGATTAAACCCAAGTGAATATCTTACCGTGACGGCTACAAGAAGAAACATCGCTGCAGATGTGGCATCTATAATAAGACTTCACGCCTTTTTGGAGCAATGGGGGTTAATTAATTATCAAATTGATCCAAAGACTAAACCCTCGTTGATAGGTCCACAATACACTGGTCATTTCCAAATAATATTAGATACACCAGATGGATTAAAACCATTCATCCCCGAAAATGCAGAGATTATCAATGTTGATGAAGAGAAAATATCAAATGGTACAGGGCAATTAAATGGTAATTTCGCAAAAATTGAAGAAGGAGAAGAAGATCAAAATTTGGATATCCCATTGAATTTAGAATTAAGACGTAATGTTTATGATTCAACAAGTGATGCTGTGGCATTAAATGAACAAGAAAAACTGAATTTAAATACAAAGCAATTCACATGTTATGTTACAGGGAATGACACCACAGATGTTAGATATCATAATTTAAGAACCAAAAATTCTATTTCTGCTAGAGCTTTCAAAGAGGGTCATTTTGGTTCTAATTTCCACTCTTCGGATTTTGTTAGATTACAAAATTTGCAAAAATCTGGTGATGCTGCACCATGGAATGATCAAGAAACATTATTATTGTTGGAAGGTGTGGAATTATATGAAGATGATTGGGAAAAAATCGCAAATCATATAGGATCAAGAAATAAAGAACAGGCAATTTCCAAATTCATTCAATTACCAATTGAAGATAAATTCTTGGCTAAAAAGTCTAATGACAAGAAACAAATTGAATCTAAAGATTCAAACAATACAAATGATGCAGTGACAAAGACCATAAAATTCTTGATCAAAAACATTGACCCAGAACTAGCTACAAAGGACTTACTAGCAAATGATCAAGATGTTCAAAGGGCTATAAAATTGACTTTGGGGACATTAATTGGACAATCAGAAGTGGAAAAGACACAAGTTAAGCAAGAATCTAATGATCTTTTAGAAAATTTGGTCGATTTAGAGCTAAACAAATTAGAACTAAAATTGAACAAATTATCAATTTTGGAGAAACAATTAAATGCTGAAAGAGCAGAATTAGCTACTCAACGTAAAGATATCTTATTGGATAGATTATCATTGAAGAAACAATCTGTATCTGTACGCAACAAGTTACAAGAAGCCACAAGATCATCAACACCGGAAGAAGGTTCTAAACTGGCACAAGAAGCTCTCGAATTAGCAGTAAAGGCACCAAGAATCACATTGGTGACTCAACAAAATGGAAAGACTAGTGAAATTGATCAAAATATTAATGAAGATGAAAAAAATGCAATGGAACAAAACGAGTCCAACAACGATATCAAACCCGTTTCATTGGACACCCCGGAGAAGTATCAATTCTGGAAACTGTGAATTTACAAACTCTGCTTTGTGTTTATGTGTAAAATAATGGAAAATGTTTATAATAGAAATTATTAAAAGGTGTATTTCGCGAAATTTTATAGAAATATCCGGACATTTCGAAAACGTCAACCAAAACAAACATTTGATCTCCTAATTTATCAAATCTTTGCAAGTTTCAAGAAAGATGAAATCAATTGCTTTGATCACCACTGCATTGTGTGCATCTGTTGCATTATCACACGTTGTTAAGGAGAGAAAAGACTCCGCATTACCGTTACGTTATGATAATGGTGATTTAAACCTGGATAGTTTAAATCGTGAATTAGAATCATGTTCAATAATTGCAGATTTAAACCAGATTAAACATGATGAATTTGAGCAAGAATCAGAATCATGGATTCAATATGTTTTTTCCAAGTTGTTTCCTTTTGAAAATCCAGGTTTTAATGCAATTTTAGCAACTACTTATATATCAGGTCCACCAAATTTAATTTTAAGTTTCATTCCAGCTTCAATAAATCCAGCTAAATTATCTCTATTGGTGAGTTTTGCCATTGGTGGGTTATTAGGTGATGTTTTTTTACACTTATTACCACAAACTTTTGTTGGTGAACCGGTAGATCATACCAAAGTGTCATTAGTACTCGTTGATGAAAAAAGAAACACTGTATTAGGTTTATTTATATTCATTGGTTTTATTGCATTCTTCATCATTGATAAAGGATTAAGAATTTTACAACATCAACAAGGTGAAGAATCACATGGTGGTCATAGTCATAGTCATGCTACCTCTACTTCAATTGAAAAAGAAACAGATTCTGAATTAAGACAAAGAAAAAAAACTGATGGTGAGTCAAAAGATGAACCAGTGATTTCAAATCCAAATTCAAGTATCAAAGCAAGTGCTTATTTGAATTTAATTTCAGATTTTACACATAATATCACAGATGGGTTAGCCATTTCTGCTTCTTTCTATATAAGTAAAAACGTTGGTTCAACAACTTGTCTAGCTGTGTTTTTCCACGAAATCCCTCATGAAGTTGGTGATTTTGCATTATTAATCCAAGGTGGGTTTACTAAATGGCAAGCCATGAATTCACAATTCTTAACTGCAATTGGTGCTTATTTGGGTACATTTTTGGGTATTTTCATTCAAAATTTAGGTCAATCTTCAACTGCAGATGTTACAAGTAATGTCTCTCCGGGACTTTGGGGTACTAGTGTAACCACTGGTGATTTAACATTACCATTCACAGCTGGTGGGTTTTTATATATTGCCACTGTGGGTGTTATTCCTGAAGTTCTTGAACTTCAAAGTGAAAACACTAGAGGTAAAGAATTTATTAATGGTATTTCACAATTAATTTTCATCTTTATTGGTATATCATTAATGTTTTTGATCTCATGGTTCGAATAGATATAAATACAAGAAGATTATTATGCACATGTATTATTTATGTAAATTTATTGAGGAACCTCTAAAACTGGAGCATTTTCAGCTTCTTGTTGTAATTTTTTTCTTTCAATGCTTTTTTGTTGTGAAAGTATATACAACACCAAACTTGCACCAAATATAATAGTTAATGAAATTAAAAATACATTAACTGGGAATGGATTAGAATCCATATACTTTTGTGTAACATAATCCAAATAAGTTTGGAAATAGTTGAAAAGACCACTGATACACATCATTAACCCATAAACAGTACCAAAAGTGGTAAATCCAAACACTTTGGCACTATAATCACTAACAGCTGTATAGTAAAAAGGTCTGTAAACAACTAAAAGGAAAATACCAATCAAATTCAATGAGAAATTTGCAACCAATCCACAAAGACCAATGACTAATGAAATGACACCTAGGATGATCAAAACGTTAACAGTCTTGACATTATCCAAAATCAAACCAATGAATGGAATAGCAATAACACCACCTAATGGTAAAGCGATATCAAAGATATTGTTAACACGTAAAGCTAATTCATCACCTAATAAATATGTTTCTTGAGATCTAATAGTGGCCACAAAATAATTGATTCTCATCATTTGAATAGTGGTGAATAAGCACATTAATATGAAAAATGGACTCTTCAATTGTTTACTGATAGCTTCACCATCCAAGATCCCAAAGATATTACCAGATTTTGAATATAATTCTTCCTCAATAATCTCTTCATACACTGATTTACGACGTTTGCCATTAGCAGTGAGACTTGTTGATCTGTTTAAAGGTGCCCCGTCCTCTGCAGATAATAATGATGTTCTTTCATCGATATCTGCCACAATGTTTGTACCATCATCACCTTCTAATAAATCACCATTTTCATCAAGACCTTCAATTCCTAATTTAGTGACAGCTCCCAAAGTTTTGTAACTTGTTGTTGGCATGATGAATAATTGACACAATAAAATGAAAATTGGGATTATTAAATAAGTAATAAAGAATGCATGTAGTTTAATCTGGGAAACGTTTTGATAAACAATTCTATAGACCAAAAACACAGCACTTGAAGTATCAAATGCACCAGTTAATAAAGCTAAAATCATACCACTAAATTTTGGAAATGAATTTGCCAATTGGAAACTTGAAATGAAAACAAATGGACCACCAAGTGCTAAAAACACATAACCTGTTAGATATGGATCAATAGGCAAGAATGACAGTGATTCTGATAACTCTAGGGCACCAATAGCTAGCAAGACTGACCCAATGAAGCCACAGACCCTTGGACCATAATTATCCAATATGTGACCTACGAGTAAAGCAGCAGCATTGGTAACAACAGCACCAATAGTGAACATCTTGTTCAATTTCAAATCTTGAGCGACACATGATTTTTTCGAAAACTCAGCTTGAACATCACAAATATCATGATAAACACCTTGGTCAATTAAAATTGGTTTTAAAGCTGCAAATCCAAATATTGGTCCAGCTGCGAATAAACACCAAATTATTGCACATACAACTTGAATTATTCTAGTCTTTGAAGAAGGTAAAGGTACTGACATTTTGAAATATTATTTATGTTATTCTTCAGTTATAATTTGCCCTCTGGGAGCTCTAGGATTTATATATGGCAAAAGGACAATGCAGTCAAAATTCAAGTATATCGCCGGAATAATTAAGGCTGCATTTATTCTTATCATGAAAATTGCGAGAAGATAACAATTCGCGGAAAAGTGCGGATGAGTAAGAGATTATGTAATACAGTACTGAAACTTGATTATTGATGAAGCTGGTGGGTTTTTAGCGTTTGAAAGGTAAATTATTACTTAGAATTATGCTGGGTATTTAAAGAGGTCAGTATTTTGGCGTTTCGAGGGAGATCAAAAAAAATAATATTTTGAGTTTTTCAATTTCAAAATAAAAATAAAATTTATGAGTCGGTTATTACATTTCAAATTCAAAACTAATTTTTTAATTTCCTTTTAAACGCATTAATTCAATGATTTTCTAATTAAGAGATGCTTCTACTCATATTATTTAAAAGTTTCAAAAAGAACATGTTGTTTTGGGCAATACTTTAACTACTTTTTATAAATTTTAAGTAACATCACGTGATGCAACTTTTATACCTCCAGTGAAAATTTATCGGCCGAGAAGACAATAATTGTTCATTATAATTGCATCATGAACAGACACATTAAAAAAGTTTACAAGCTGACAATGTGAATCGTGATATATTTTACATATCATATCTCCATGGAGTGAAACTAGACAGCAGTGGGAGCTGACCAGAAGAGGAGGAGGAGCTGGTGCTAGGATAAAAAGATAATTCAACATAGAAGTATATACTGATCGTTACAGTATAATCACGATGTGATCTGAAAGAATTAAACTGAGTGTATTGATATCAGATCGAGAACGTGTATATGGATCATGGGTTAAACAGGACTGAAATATTACGACTTCGAGTTTTAATTAGAGGCATCACAGGAAGCATCACAGAAGTCAATGTTCAAACATTTGGCGATTCTGGGTTTGAACCAATTTGACAGCTCGCATGCCCTCCTATGACCCAGTTCAAGTTCTTAATGATAAAGCTTTTTGAAACCTTCACTCGTCAAATATCAAGATCATCCACCTTTGTTCCCCAATATGGTAAATTTGCTGATAAGAGTTGATCTTCACTTCTAAATTTGTTTGGTATAGCAGAGTCAGAGTCCAGTGCCACAAATTACACTACAAATACATAGTAACTGAAAATCCACAGTGTATTTCTCAGCATTGGGGTCCCTGTGAAAGTGGGATTGTATTTGCAGAATATGGCTTACTAGGTACTGAAAATCCCCGCAGAAACAATACCAAAATGGGCATTTCGCGAGTTTCCGCGAACACCGCGAAGCTGAAAATTTTCACAGTCACTAAACAGTCTCAAAATACTCAAAACGTAAACATCAACACATCAAAACATACAATAACAAACGGTGCTTATCGTGCATAATTATTATCAAACAGATACATCTTGAATCCAGTCACTACAGAGGAGATCAAGACTGTATAACATAGAACAACGACAATCCAGTGGAAATTCAACTTCAGGCCCTAGTGGTGTTGGTGTTGCTGTTTGCATACAATTCCAATTGAAGGTGCTTGCCACCAAATTACTGGTTGTCACAAAATCATATACCCCAGATCTAGGACAACATGTCTCAAGATCCTTCACAAGATGATGAACTAGCCCTTGTGGTACAGCAGGCTATGGAAGGGTTCCAAGGAGATCAACATCAAGAGGTGTTTGGTTCTGGTGATACTACTCAACATGTTGAATCAAATCAAAACAATAACAATGGTGACGCGTCTCATCAAGATCTGGAACAGCAAGAACATCCAATCCAAGAGGCGTTCAATGCTGATGATGACTTCGAGGCTGAGATACAAAGACAATTGGAACAACAGTTTCAACAGCAGGACCAATCTTATGATCACACTGTTGACATTCCACATAATCATGAACCACAACAACAAGAACAACATCAACCACAGGAAAATGTTAACGAGGAGGAAGACGATTTTGCCAAGGAAGTTGAGAGACAATTACAAGAGCAATTGAATCAGCATCAGCAGGATTATCAGGTCCAAGAAGGTCAAGGTCAGGATCACATACAGAATCAAGATCATCAACAACCATCACAACAAGATACAACACAGGAAGTTCAACATAAGGAAGAACAAACATATCAAGACAACTACTTAGAAAGTCACATTGAAGATCAAATACGACAGCAGTTAAATCTTGATGAGCAACCGGGTCAGGTTCCACATGATCCAACTCCACAACCTGAACCTTCTAGTCAGTATGTCTCAGAGACTCAACAGCCAGAACAAAGTGCCGAAGATTACGAACGAGAACTACAGAAGCAAATCATGGATGCATTAGGGGAAGAGCCAAATGAAGAACAAATAAGGCAAAGTGGTAATCATGATGATAAACAACAAAATCAGCCTCAAACTCAGGATACCGATATGGCTAATGATTTTGAACAAGATCTTCAAAAGCAAATTATGGATGTTTTCGCTCAACAAGAGGAACCACAAAATCAGCAGCAAGTTCAACAAGATCAAGTGGCAGAGCCTAAAGCTCAAGATCAAGTTCAACAGAATGAACACATTCCACAGACTGATGATGATTTTGAACTACAACTACAAAATTCGATCATGCAAGCGTTTAATGATGCTCCGGATGCTAGTGTTACAACTCAGCTCCCTGATGCTTCAGCCCATCAAGATCAGAATGTGCCAACAAAGGCTCCTGAACCAGTACCAGCCCCAGCTCCAGTAAAGGAAAAACCTCAAACTGAAGCGCAACCTCAAGCTCATTCGCAACCACCTGCTCAAATGCCTGCAATCCAGTCTTCTATACAACAACATCAAACTCAATTTCAAGCATCTCCACAACCACCAGTTAAGGCACCAGCAAAGAAAAAAGCTGCTCCTAAACCAAAAGTGAAATATCATCCACCTCCACTACCCGCAAGTCAAATACAACCACCTCCACAACAACAGGTACAGAAACCAGTAGGGGCTATTGATGAAAATGGGGAAGATTATGAGCAGGAATTACAAAATCAAATCTTGAGTGCTTTTGCAGAATCTGAAAATCAATATAATCAACAAATGGCACAGTTGCAACAGTTGCAACAATTACAACAATTACAACAGTTACAACAACAGCAGCAGATACAACATCAACAAAGCCAACAACCAGCACCACAATATACTGATGATATTGATCCATTCCGTGATGCATTAGAACAATTGGTTCAGAATGTCATCGATGCTCAAGTTGAACCAGAATCTGACCAGCAAGCTCAGAACCAACAACAAGCTTTACAATCTTTATTACAGAATCAAAATCAAGATGATGGTGAAATTGATATGAATCAAATCATGCAAAATGCTCTTGCAATGGCTGTGGAGAATCCAAATTTGTTGTTACAAAATATGAACATTGCAGGTGGATTATCTCAAGATGCAAGTACATTATTACCACCAGCATCCACTACTGCAACTGGTAAGGATAAAAAGAAACCAGCTGCTAAGCCAAAAGAGAAGAAAGCTCCAAAGGAAAAGAAACCAAGAGCTCCAAGAAAGACACAACCAAAGAAGAAGAAGGAAACCAAAGCTACTACTACAACTGCTCCAACTACTTCTACTGCTCCTTCTACTTTACCACCAAGTACCACAGCTCCAGGTCTTCAAGTTCCATTAGCCACTGCAAATCTTCAAGGTTTATTATTACCAGGGTTACTACCTCAATTGCAGAAGCAGATTCAACCTCAACCAAGCGCAACTGTGCCTACTTCTGCACCAGCTGCGGTTCCACAACAACCATCTCAAGCTTCAGCTATTCAACAAAATTTGAAATCACAAGTTCCTTCACAATCGGCAACTCCTACTCCATCGTCTTCTATTCCTGTTCAAGATCAACAACAAAAGACTGTATCATCTGCCAGTGCTGCTAAGGATTTAGGTCCTAAGCAACCTAAACCTGCTCCAGCTAATTCAATCATTGATACAGTTAAGAGTGCTGCTCCATTGTTTCTGTTGACAAAGGATAAATCAATTGACTTACAGAAGAATATTAGTGAGCAACAGAAGAAAAAAGCTTCTTTATCAATAGCTGAGACATTAGCTTTGAGTAGATCAGGCATTTCAAGTGGAAAATTTTCATCAAAGTTACAGGAACCTGCTAAAGTTGAGTCAGATATACCTATTGATGACAAGTTGAAAGAAGTTGATCAACAACAAGCCTCTTCCAGTGCCCAACAGGTACAAGCTCCACCACAGCAATCAGTTGAGAGCTCCAATGTTCCATACCAGGATAACCTTGATGATTTGAATAAGGATAATGGTGACACATCGGTTGAAAATGCGTTGATTATGGCTAAACAGTATCTTACTAAGAGTGATGGTAAACAAGATGAATTGGATAGTGCAAATACATTTACAGTTGATTCATCACAAGATAAAACTCAACCATTTCAATTACCATTTGGTTCTGGCCTACAAGGTAATGTGTTGCTGAATAATATTGGATCGTTGTTACCCAACTTACCTTCAAACTTGACAAATATGATTACCAGTGCGATAACTACAGCTGTTAACACTGGTAAAATTACTTTGAATGATCAAAATTCAACCGTAAGTCAAGATACCCAATTTATCAGAGAAGGTACACCGGGGACTCCTTCATCAACAGCTTCAGGTACACCAAAATCTTTGAAAAAATCTAAGCCTGTGTTGAATGAGACTCCAGAAGAACAGAAGGAGAGAATCAAGATTGAAAATCGTGAACGTAAGAAGAGATGGAGAGATGCCAATAAGCTTAAGAACCAAAATAACGATCTGAGGGCTCGTTTAAAGAAAAGAGCTATTCAATTGTATGGTAATGAAGAATCACAAAAGAAGAAGGAATGGATTGAAACTGAATTTGAGAAAAGAACAAATAGAAGAATCATTAAAGCTGCAAATTTGGAAGATTTGGCTACTTTGATCAATGAAACTTTATCTAGGGTTGATGTTAATTCTATGAATCAAGATTCTTTAACTCAAATTATTTCACAATTGGTTACATCTGCATTTTCTAGTGCTCCATCACAAATATCAAACTCAAATTTAACAGCTTTAGGATCAGACCAGTCCAATTCTACAGCTTCTGGTGGTGTTGTTAACTTGAGTAATAATTACATTACTACAACACAAAGAGAGTTATCACCTGGTGAAGTTGAAGATTTAGCAGGTTTACCAAAAGGTACAATTAATGCCTTCCATGTTGATCAAACTGTTCCAAGATCTCAACCAGATGATGGTAATCAACATGCTGGTTTTGAAATTCAAGAACCTTCAAAAAAACCTGATATGGAATTATCTAATTTGGTTAACAATAGAAATCAATCAACTATTCCATCATTACCACAACGTCCAATTATCAATCATCAAAAGCCACCATTACCAAAACCTGAAGTTCGTAAGACACCATTGATTCCAGCTAAAAGAAGAAATGATGCTTTGGCAAATTTTGAAATGAAGAAGCCAAAATTCAATATACCATTGATTCCAACAAGTGTTAAATTTGACGAGGAGGATAAGAAAAAAGATGTTGCAATCACCAAGGAAGTTATTAATGCTGATAAGGCTTCAAAGGTCGATGAAGATCACGTTATGGATGACAACATTGATGATTCGTTGAAAAAACTGGATAATCCAGGTGTGGAAGATGATAAGACTATGGAACCAATAGTTACCAAACCTGTTGAGCAACACGTTGAAATTACTAAAACTTTGGAGAAGATTGATTTGGATAAAGATGAGAATAAAGAGAAATCACCACCATCTGTTAAAGAAGTTTCCAAACCATCGGTGAAGCCAGTTGAGAAGCCAGTTTCCAAACCAGTGGAAAAACCAACTGGGAAACCAATTGAGAAGCCAGTTTCCAAACCGTTATCTAAACCACCTGCACCAAAACCGGCTGCTAATTTACCATTACACATTCAAAGACCAATCAAGATTCCATCATTCAAGAGACCAGAACCTTCAAGACCAGGTCCATCATCAACTCCAAAGAAATCAGAAACAATTAAAGAAGTTTCTCCACCTAAAGAAGCTTCTAAACCTGAAGAAGCTCAACCAATACCCGAGGTTTCTAAACCTACTGATAAATCAACAGTAAAGACTGAAACTTCATCATCAATACCATCAAAACCATTAACAGGTGCTGCAAAATTACAAAGACCAAAATTTCAAACTGGATTAAGAAAACCACCTGCATTCCAAGGGTTAAGAAAACCTGGTGCATTTCAAAGACCACCAGATAGAGATAAGAGAAAAGGATTAATTCAATAGAGATTAATCTTTAACAATTGTACAATATTTTATTATTATTTGCTTTATTATTTTGCTTTATTATGTATCATAGATTGGGGTTTACATCGTCATATTACTAGACAAAGGGAAGGATTACATTATATGTTTATACTAATTATAAATGGGTTATAATTATTTGTTAAATTTCTGTAGTTCATCGTAGTGTATGTGATGAATATAAGGGCAAGGATTGCCGAGAAGGATGGAAGGTGTATATTCATTCAGGGGAAAAGATTAAATTCATAATCTGTAGCTGTAATATCATTGTCTGTTTGAAATAGGATATTAAACACCAACAATCCACCCAATTGACTCTTTAAATGTCTTTAAATGTCTTTTAATGTATAAAATTTTGACAGGTTTTCAATTTTTTAGGTCCCTCGGAATTTAACAAGCCTCCACCCCTCGGATTTGGGAGTTTAAAGGTTTGGTGAAATCCCAAATCCCTGAAATTGAACATAGAGAAAGGCAAAATACAGTGATTTCAATTGCAAAACTTGGGTAAAACAATTGATTGAAAAGAAGATATGTCATTGCCTAAGGAGTACATCAACGAATTGAACGAGTTGAACAGAGAAGTTCAGCGTAAGAATCCTCAGGATATTTTACAATTCTGTTTCAACTATTTCCAATCTCGTCTTGAAGAACAACGGAAACAACTTTGGTCACAAGAACCAAAAGCTAGAGCAGCTGGAGTTAATTTATTTCCTAATGGTAAATTGGGGAACATTAGTGAAGAAGAACCAATTCCTAATAAACAACCTTTTTTCAGAAATTCATTTAGCAATGATGATCCACATTCAAAAGAATTAGTTGATCCACATCATACCAATGAAGATGATTCTACAAATATTTTCAAGAGTGGATTCCATGTTGGTGAAAGTAATAAATCCAATATAGCCAGTGCAGTGGATCCAATGGCTCCAAATTCAGATGCTCCAGCACCACAAGGTAGAAGAATTTCACATGTTACACCTGGTGCACATCATCAACAAGTTAATATCCCTTCACAATCCAATCCAACAATAGCATCATCTGGGAACCAAGCTTTCAACGGTGCTCATAACATTCCTACTGCATTTAATGCTAATAGACGTACATCTGTTAGTGCTGAAGCTTTTAATCCAAAGAGTATTAAAGATGATTGGAAGGCACCAGTTATACCAAAAACACAAGAACAATTGGCAAGATTAAGTAATTCTATTGTTAAGAATTTTCTTTTCAGTTCATTAGATGAAGATAGTTTTAAAACTGTTATAGGTGCATTAGAAGAAGTTAAATATCCAGCAGGATCTGAAGTTATTAGACAAGGTGATGAAGGTGATTTTTTTTATGTTGTGGAAACTGGATTTGTTAATTTTTTTGTTGATGGACAAAATGTTAATAGATTTGGATCAGGTTCAAGTTTTGGTGAATTAGCATTAATGTATAATTCTCCAAGAGCTGCTACTGCTGTTGCTGAAACTGATTTAGTTCTATGGGTATTAGATCGTGTTACATTTAGACGTATTTTGTTAGCTAAGACTTCTAAAAAGAGACAATTATATGAAAGTTTCTTAAAAGAAGTCCCAGTGTTGAGTCGTTTATCATTATTTGAACGTTCTAAATTAGCTGATGCATTGGAAACTGAATCTTATAAAAATGGTGATGTTATCATTAGAGAAGGTGAAGTTGGTGAAAATTTCTATTTGGTTATAAATGGTGAAGCTGATATTGTTAAGAATACCGAGGGATTAGTTGGTCATGTCAAGAGAGGTGATTATTTTGGTGAAGTTGCCTTATTAAACGATACACCAAGACAAGCTAGTATCATTGCTAAATCAGATGTTCAAGTTGCAACATTGGATAAACGTGGATTTCAAAGATTATTGGGTCCAGCTGTTGAAGTATTAAAACGTCAAGATCCAACAAAACACTAAACTCGTTAGATTTTTTTTTTCCCACTTTACGTTATTCATGACCATGACTTTAGTTAATGTCCTTCATACAATACAGTGTACAATGTTTTCTCTTTTACATGTTTTGATTGCCTTTATACGTATATTTGATTGTTTAAAAAAAAGAGGTGAAGTATAAAATTGTTTGTAAGACCTAAGCTAGACTTAAATAGTAATCTTTTTGTAGTGTCATCCAGATGATTGTCGAGGTAGCCACGACCAAAGGACCCAATAGACCCTTACCGAACTTGGCAGTCTTGAAGACCCACCATTCAGAGGTGAAGTGGAAGAAAGCGATGAAATATGAAGCCATTGTGATTTGGTAAACTTGTGGGTTTGTGAGATAATAGGCACCATAGAATCTTATAACAGCAGAGACAAACGTCCAGGTACCAAAAGTACGGGCCGACAAGTCAGTGGTCTGTGCTGGTTTGTTCTCGTAGACTCTTCTGGTGAGCTCGAGGCCTGAAAAGTAGGTCTGAGCAGAGTTGAAAACAGAGACAACAGAGATCTCGAGATATGTTAGTAGTTGAACGAGGGACTATTTGGTGTCAATACACACGAAAAGGAGCCATTTGGGCAAGATTCCCGGTGTTTGAGGGATCCACGGACCCACAGAGTCGACAAAGCTGGACATTTTGGTGGTGATATTGTAAAAATTGGTGAGAATTGGTTGAAATTGTAGTTATATGGGTTTGGTGATGTTGATTTCTACACGACGAAATTATCTCGAAAAATAACCTCCTGAACAAACGAGAACAACAAATTCCACACAGAATAACAGAACAAACGAGTGAGAAGACGCAATCAACGACATGGTGAGTCAATTGGACCTGCTAAAGAGGTTTCCACTCCAAAAAGAACCATACTAATCCGACTATTTGTTAGTCAGAAGAATCATACGACGCTGCATTGGATCTATTGAGAAGATTGGATCCTAAAAACATCCAGAAGAATCTACAAAACATCATCAGATTGAACCCAGATCTCACAGAGGACCTGCTTTCATCGGTGGATGTCCCATTGAGCATTGCTAGAGATGAAGAGAACGGTAAAAAGTACTTGACTTGTGATTATAATAGAGATTTAGATTCGTATAGATCACCTTGGTCCAATAAGTACTATCCTAAATTGGACGATGAAGATGAGAGTCCATTCCCATCTGAGCAATTGAGACAATTGGAGATCTATGCCAATGACTCGTTCGATATCTATAGAGATTTATATTATGAAGGTGGTGTTTCAAGTGTTTATTTCTGGGATCAACCAGATGAAGATGATTCATCAAATGATTCAAATTTCGCAGGTGTTGTACTCTTAAAGAAGAATACCGATGATGAATTGGGGTTATGGGATTCAATTCACGTTTTAGAAGTGCTAACTACGGGTCGTTCAAAGGCAACTTATAAAATAACAACTACAATCATCCTGGATCTTTCTAAAACTAAAGAAACATCGTTATCTGGTAATTTGATCAGACAAACCGAGAAAACTCTACCTATAACAGATGAACAATCACATATAGTAAATATTGGTACATTAGTGGAAGATATTGAATCTAAATTGAGAAATTTACTTCAAGAGGTATATTTCGGTAAGACTCGTGATATCATTGGTGACATAAGATCTCTCGAGGGGACATCCTCTAATGCTGAGGACAAGCAAAGACATTCTGAATTGGTCAAAGGTATCCAGGGTCTATAGATATATTATATTATATTGATATTCTATTAAATACATTATAATTTCTCTATACATAATCTAGCAACATCCAAACACCAATTTTCATTTTCGCGAATTGTATACTTTTTTTCGCCGTCCAAAATTTTGACAACTACGGAGCTTAAACGAATATAAGCAAAGAGGTTAATTAGATATTATTATAGAAGAGATTATAAGATGACAGAAAAATCTGTATCTGTGGCTAAAGTTTATGCTGATGCCAATCAACAAAAACCACAACAATATTGGGATTATGAAAATGTTAGTATTGTATGGCAAACTCAAGAAAATTATGAAATTGTTAAAAAATTAGGACGTGGTAAATATTCAGAAGTTTTTGAAGGTGTTTCATTAAATAATCATGAAAAAGTTGTTATAAAAGTGTTGAAACCTGTAAAGAGGAAAAAAATTAAAAGAGAAATCAAAATTTTACAAAATTTAGTTAATGGTCCATTTATTATTCAATTATTAGCAGTTGTAAGAGATCCAATTTCTAAAACTCCAGCTTTAATATCTGAATACGTAAACAATTTAGATTTTAGAACACTTTATCCTACATTAACAGATTATGATATAAGATTTTATATGTATGATTTATTAAAAGCATTAGATTATTGTCATTCACAAGGTATAATGCATAGAGATGTTAAACCACATAATGTTATGATTGATCATGATCTTAAAAAATTAAGATTAATAGATTGGGGGCTTGCAGAATTTTATCATCCAGGTACAGAATATAATGTTCGAGTTGCATCAAGATATTTTAAAGGACCTGAATTATTAGTAGATTTTAGATATTATGATTATTCATTAGATCTTTGGTCATTTGGTGCAATGCTTGCATCAATAATTTTTAAAAGAGAACCATTTTTCCATGGGAAATCAAATACTGATCAATTAGTTCAAATTGTTAGAGTTTTAGGTACAGATGAATTACATAAATATTTGAAAAAATACAAAATTCAATTAGGTGTTGAATATGAAGATTTAGGTCAATATACTAAAAGACCATGGGAAAGATTTATAAATCCATCAAATGAACATTTAATAACTGATGAAACTTTGGATTTCATTGATAATTTATTACGTTATGATCATCAAGAAAGATTAACTGCAAAAGAAGCTATAAATCATCCATATTTTGATCCTGTACGTGGTGTAAAGGAAAAATAATAAAAAATAAAAATATGATTATTGATATGAATAAATGAAGCTAATGAAGCTATTTAATGCTATGTGATAAATAATGTAGATTAATGTTGCCAATTTTTATGATTCCAATCTAGTTGAATACTTTTAAACAATTTTAAAAGTCGTATATCATTAATTATTAATAATGAAGATAATATAAATGATTGGGAACAACTATAATGTTTCAAATTTGAAAGGTTATCAACAAATGGTTGTAATGATTTTAAAATTTTTATACCTTGTTCAATTAATTTTTTTAAAAGATCAAGACTATATTTGGAATTTTCAATTTGATTTCTTAAATTAACAGCTTTGCTCTTTAATGGCCAATTGTGTTTATATTTGAGATAAATCAAGATATAAGCGTATTGTGGGTTAAATTTTTCTTCATCTAAAGTTAAATGGATTAAAACTTTAACATTTTCCGCAAGTTGATTTAATATATTGGTATACCAAATTTCAGCCATCTTTCCAGTATTCAATTGTTTCATCATTCCAACTATAAATTTATTAATTATTTCAAATTGTAAATTAGAAACATCTTTATTTTTCAATTGTTTAGAAATACGAATCATTATCTGATCGATCATACAAGATATTGATTGTAACAGATCTATATCCCTAGTGTTTTGAATGATTTGATAACTTATAATGTTTATGATTTGTAAAAAATCTTTATTACCATCACCATAATACATGAAAACTCTAAAACATTCCATTAATTTGGTGAAATCATCATTGGACAATTGAATTTTGGTAAAATTATATTGTTCAAGGTTTTTTAAATCAACTTTTAACATTATTAATAATGGTAAATATTCTTATTTAACACATTGTTAGTATATCGTTATCAAGTTGAGAAGTATATCAAGGTATGATTTTACTTGTTCCTGCTGGTAATTTTATAGATGGTGTAGGTTTCACAATTGATCTTAATCCAGTCGTACTCTGAGGAGCAGCTGGATTGGATGGAAGTATCTTTGTATTGGAATTCTTTGACTTTTGACTAAAGTTCTTAGAACTGGTACTGTTTGGTTGGTGTAGAACAAATATCGTTTCCATTGGTGGTTTGGGATTCACATACGAACTTGTCTTTTGTCTTTTTACCATCTTTTGAGAGTCATGAATAATTGACCTTTGCGAAGGTTGTTTATTGACATCAACAATAACTTCTGAAGTGAACTCTGGGTGCTTCACAACATGATTTTGGCTCTTTGCTTCATTCTTGAACCAATACCTTTCAAGAAATTCTTATTCATTAGTAAATTGAAAGGAATTGAATAAGATAATATACTCACTTTTAAAAGTCAAATCACTGGCAATTTCATTCTTCCATTTAATCAACGCAATAGCCTATTGCAAAATGTCAGTAAATCTTGATCAAAAGGAGTGCTGCTTCTTTAACCAGGTTTCAATGCTGATCTGGTGATATCAACATTTTCGATGTATGCAAGTCTTCTAACATCATCAATCATGAACATAATTGCAGCTCATAAATAGGTTGGTATATAGATATTCTGAATTGAACAATCACCCATTAAACGCATTCTATTCATACCACATGCTATTCATTCCTCCCTATGAAGAGTCAATAGCTCTCCAAACAAGGTTTTAAGACTCTTTGGCTCAACCACTGACGTAGTACGTACCCACTCTTGATTTACATATGTCACCAGGGCCACATGAACCAACAAATTATTTCCCTATTTCAAACCAAACATCCGCTACCACACCAAGCTGAGCCCTGCCTATCAATCACCGAGACGTTGAAATGCTTAACCCCAAGATTGTATGTACTTGGGCTGATATTGTGCATATACGTCACCTCTTTTAGGTATTTTCCTAGATATCATGATCGTATATCATCTGTCTAAAATAGAGACGTGCTTCAGCGTTACCAACAACTGTGCCAAAAGTGGCATCATAACAAGATCTAATTGAAACCACTCGAGGAAATACATCTTCACCAACTCAGCATTAACATCACCTTGGTTTAAATTCTTCAACACATATAGAAAGTCGTGAAAACTCGATTTTTCCGAGTGGCGCGTATTACAAACCATGGCCAAGAAGCAAACAGCAGCAATTTAACCAAACTCACGATGGAAAGATCTAGTTCAACGTCAATTGAATCCATAACTATGTAGATCAAGATCCCAGCTTTAATATGGTGTGATTCTTGTGTTTACCGCCCTGTTCAAACCCTAGATATACTCGTTTTAAACACAGCGCTTAATACATCACCAGCACATTCAAAACTGGACAACCACTTCCTTATATACCTACAGCCAATACAAAAAACACGTCATTTATAATATCAAAGAACTGAAGCATAGTAATTAAAAGCAGTATATAAGAGAGGATTTCGTAATTCGTGTGGCGAGATGTCAAGATTCTATTCTTCATCCTTGAGATCCTCTTCGTCGTCTTCATCATCGTCCTCGTCAGGATGTCCAACGTCAATCTGGAGCCATAGTTTCTCCAACGAGCCCTTGTCATACTTGTCGAAATTCGAAACCACGTCTTGCAAAGTGTCATATAGTGTCTTCTTTTCAAGTTTCAGTCTGTTGATGTTGACCTGGTATTTCTCAACATCCTCCTTCAGCTGTGTATGGGCAGCCTTTTTCCGTTGTCTACACTTTGAAGCTGCAATCCTGTTACGCTCCAAGAGTCTAGCCTTTTTCCATGCTGCTGTGCCTGGAATTGGACCAGCATCTGGGTTGAAGATGATCTCGTTGTTGTACACGAGCTTGTGGTTTGGAATGCCACTCTGCCCCGGTGGAGCCTCCTGCTTGACCTTGACTGGCTGCTGTGGAGCTGATGGCACGGGCTGTTGAGACACTGGGAGCTTAGGCTGTTGTTGATGTTGTTGCTGTTGCTGTTGTTGTTGAGCATATGGTGGGATGTTGTCCAAGAACTGGTTGTACACCAAGTTCTGACCAGCCTGGTGGTTTGTGTCATCCTGTGAAGGCTGTTTCGGTAGCGGTGGTGGTTGGCTATCGTAAAGGTCATCACCGTTTAATGAATGTGTGGTGATCTGACCAATTTGACCATTGGAGATGGATATTCTTCTTCTTGGTTGGCCGTGGTTGTTCATCATCATGGAACTCTCAAAGATTGGTGGGTTGGTTAGGGGGAAATGTGACACATCGATACCATATGGGGCGAAAAATGGTGACAAGGTATCTGAAAACAATCCATTATTATTGAAATTACTATTCCAGGCAAAACTTGAACCTCCATTACCACCATGAGCCTGAGCTTGGGCCTGTTGTACTTGCACTGGATTACCAACAGGAACACCACTACCGATTACATTAGCATCATGTAAATGTGGTGGTATTTGGTGATGTGGATCTAGTGGTATATTAATCATCGAATTTGGGTCGTTGTTCATTAACGCCTTATCCTTAAGATTTGACTGTATTTTCTCCAAGTTGTTTTGGTATTGTTGTTGTTGTTGATATTGAAGATTAGCTGAATAGTTGAGCTGAGAGTTTAAGTCAGTCATTTTTAAATTTTGCAATTTAGTCAATTTTTAGTTGATATTTATCATTTACAAGTAGAGTTGATGATGAGTATTAAATTGCAGATTTTATTGTTCCGTCTTGAAATTCGAAAGGCAAATAGGGTGACCGTGCTTAGTCAGCCACCGAAAATGGCTTTTAATCCTGGTAAAATGTGGAGAAAGTGAATGAAAGTTGGTTATTAAATTGAGAGAAGGTCTATCTACCTACAAACCAACAATTGTTCCAATATTATATCTTTAAATCACTTTTATCACTGGTTTTTAACTCTTTTTCAAATGGAGTGGCTTTTATTTGCTCCCGCATAACTCCGCAAAGTACGAGATTACGTAATAGCTGAGGTAATCATGAGATATTTTTTGATATAGACATAAACACAAAACAAAGTATTTGAGATGAATTAATTGTTTGGGCTACGTCTATAATTGTCCCACATCAGAGCAATGGAGATATGAAAATAAAGCTGTTTGACCAGAGAGATGACTATGCCATCAACATTACAAAATCTCATAAGAATGCAAGATATAAAGAGATTATCAATTCTATGATTTCAGAAACACAAATTAATGAAATGATTGAAAATTATCTTGAAAAAAATCAAGATCTTTTAAAACTGAATGATAAAGACATTTCTTATGATTTATTAATTGAAAATCAAAGAGGGCTCATCATTTTTGGATTACCATTTTTCACAAAATTTTTATTCCCTTGTGATCCATCAAATTTTACAAATATTTATGGTTCACAAATTAATAATTTAAAATTATTTCCTATATCTGATTTAAATTGGAAATGGCTTTGGGATAAATGGGTAGTGGTTATGAATGGTGTTGATTATGATGATCAAGGTTGGAAATATAGTTGGAGATTTGGTTCTAATCATTGGAGTGGTGAACAAAGATTAGGTTGTGTTGTACGAAGAAGAATTTGGATTAGATTAAGGGAAAAGATTAATTAATCAAAGTACAATAGATGTATGAATGTTCAATTTTGTTTAATAATAATTCAAAAGAAATCAAAAGATATAAAAGAAATTGTTTATCAACTTATTGGGGTTAACATTTTATGATTTAATTTATGATTTATTAAATCAGTTAATGACCATTTTTCAGCATCAAATTTTTTAAAATTACCTAATTCAATTGTTCCATCTTGTGATTGATTTATTGAATTTATTAATTGATACCAATTTTGTTTAATTAAATCACTTCTCCAATTTCTTTTGATTAATTCCTTCTCCACAATTAAATTTTCAAATGGTGTTACACCATAATAAAATGCATAAAATAATGTACCATCATCTAATTTATTTAAAAAATCTTGATAATTTGATCCAGTCATTTGTAATCTTGCTAAATTCCATATATTTGAAACTCTTAATAATTCTAATGAATTATTTGATATTGATGAAGAAATTTTTTTAATTAAATGATCTCTTGGAACTTCTAATAACTTGGAAACATTTGATATAGTCTTAACATTATCTTTAGCCTTACGACATGATACAAATGATGTTATTATATCTTGCACCCCAGGTGGTAAATTTATCAATTCAGAATCTTGTTGGAACTCAACTTCATTTATAGGTGAACTAGATAAACTTTGAGTTAATCCTATACCATTACCATTTTCAATCTTCACTTCGTTATTTATACTAGTTTCAGGTATCACCATGGATTGTTGAACATTTGTTAATGCGGGACTTTCTTCAGTTGTACTTGTTGGTAATCCAGCAGCTGCTAATGCAGACCATTTCATTTCACTAGCAGGTTTAACAGGTGCCACTGCAGGTTTTAAAGTACTTGACATTGATATTGTTGAATTTGTACTTATAGAAGTTGATGGTAATCCTGAATTTGTTGATAATGAAACAAATTTTTTACCCTTTGGTGTATCAATTTTTTTAGGTGTTGAAACATTCGGACTTGATGTTGAAGGTTTTGGAGATGTTGATTTTTCCTTTTGTACAGTTTCTTCTTTTGGTTCTTCATGTAATCCACTTAATGATGAAACAACTTCATGTGATAATAACTCATTTGAATCAAGATCTAAGGATTCATAAATATATTCATTATCTATGAAATTTGGATCTCTATTACTCTCCAAGAAATAAACCAGTTCCTCTTTAATATCCAAGATATCACTCACTTGTAATTCATCATTCTCTAATAGTCTTAATGCCAATTCCAGTTGTTGTTGATGCCATCTATATCTTCCTTGAAGTTCTTTAAACTCTTCCTTCTTGGATTCATTTGCACTAGCATTCTTCTTACTCTTCTTCGAACTCAACTTGTCAATCTCCACATCGACGGAATTGAACTGATTTTCTAAATTATCAATAGAATCCTGTAGGAAATCTATCGTTTCCAGTTTCTCCTTCTCTTCTGGATCCAAATCAGCCCCCTGCTTCAAACTCATGTTCGAATAAGCCTTCACTTTCGAGCCCTTCTCCACGGCTTTGTACTTCTCCATGGCCACCTCCACGAGTCGCCTGTAGTCCAGCAGCTTCTCCTTGTCCTTCACCTCGTTCTGCGTCTGCCACACCTTTATCTGCTCTCTCAGCTTCTGCAGCTTCTTGATCTCTCTCTTCAAGTCACTCTCCAGCTTCTCCCTCTGCGACGGATTCGTCGACATCTCGTGTCTCTCATGGTACGTGTCGAAGATGTCCAGCCCTTCGTTGATCTTCTTGAACACACGGTCGATCTCTTGTTGCAGTTTCCTGTGAGCCATCTTACTGTACTATTATCATCTAACAATCCTGTCAATTGGTTCTTGCTCAGATACTATAAATTCAAGACACCTCAATTATAGCCAATTTCGAAACGCTGAAAACGACCAAAACACCAATCGCAAACACAGCACTGTAAAATCAACAACACAGCTACTCAAAAGCTCAATCAATTCTCGATCACAGTCTTGATCTTTTCCTGATTACCAAAATCCTTTTTTCTTCCTCGTTGATGTAAATTTTTTTTTTTCTCAAAATTAAAGTAAAGCTTGAACAGGGCCACTACATTTAAATATTAAACAACTTGTTTTATTTTACACTGTTTTTTGCTAGATAAAGAAGGAGTAGACGACTCCTAGAATGACAATGAAGAGGAAGACTATGGAGCACACGACAAGAGCTGCCTGCACGGTTTTCAGCAGCGAAGAACCGATGATTTTGAGCACGGTGGTGATGATGTTGGAGGTTTGGAAATTAGAAACGTTTGTTTGAGATCTCAGCTGGAATTGAAGGGATTGGAGGTGGTCAAGTAGTGATGATGTGGTAGTGGTGGTGCTGGGGATGTTTGTGGTGAAATTATGGTACTGGGGGTGCAATTTTGGGAGATTTAACAACTTTGAAATGTTGTGTTTTGAGTATATCTCATCCAAAGAGTCCTGTAATGCATCAAAATGACTGGAGACTTGATCGTTATACCCTGAAATTACAGAGTATATCGGATTGTAAACTGTGGAATCATCAAGGCTGTCAAATTGACTCACATTGTAATACTTCTCCATGGATATTATAACGTCCTGTGAAGCATCCAATGACGAACCATGAATTTCCAATCTATTCAAACTGACAAACACAATAAACAGCATAACAATCATCATTACGAAATACGGTAAATTGGAAACTTCACCAAAATAAAACGAATTGAGCCAAAAGGATCCTTCTCCACCCATTTTATCACCAAAAATTCTCTGCTGGAATGTCATCATCATTGTCACAACTGGTTCATTTGTCTTTTGCAATGCACCTATAAAATCTATTTTTTCATCTTTACCTGTCAATTCTACCATGTGTTGCACAGTATAACTCATTTGATACCTGAATCTGCAATATTGATAAACCATTATAAGAAAATATGCCACTACTAATGACACACCAATTATTATTAAAATGTTTCGAGATTCTTTATTGAATTGCTTTAATTGTGATGGAGTGATTCCTAAATTGGTGGAATTTTGATTCTCTTGATTCATAGATGAATTCATCTCATGTGGATTCAGACTCAACTCATATTGGAATTCACTTTGGTTAAAACTGATATCTAGATTATTTATGAATGAAATAACATCATCAAATGCTTCATCCAAATCGTCATAAAAATCATCCTTGTGATCATCAAGATTAACAATTGTGCTGTTATCATATGATTGATCCCTGAACTTCTTGGTGATATCCGATAATGAATTTTGAATATCATCAACGTTTAGTGTTAAATTTGAAGTATCAACTTTATCACCAACAAAGACTGCATTGTTCAATTGTTCCTTGGTATCATCTATTGCTGCGCTTTCTCGATACAAATTCCCCATTATTGTGCTATTCAACGTTATCAATGAATTCTTAATTTGAACTTGTTGACTAGTGATTTTTTCACATTCATCCATTTTGATACTCAAAGTAATATTAAACACATCTTTCAAAAACTCATGTTGACTTCCTAAATAATCACTTGTCATATTCAGATGGTCTTGAAATAGATCTTTCAAATCTTCAGAATACTTATCAACCTCATCATTTATCAATCCCCCCAAATCAATATGATTTTCCAATATGTTTAAATCAACGGAACCAATAGAAACATTTGAATTACCACCATCAAGGTCAAACTCATCAGTGATCTCCCGCACTGAATCTCTATAGCACACCAGTATTATCACTGAAAATACACTGAACAATAACAAGGGATTTATAGATGATTGTATTAATCTTGTAATTAGCGTACTGTGTAATCTTTGAACATTTGAATATGCTATTGAAGGCATTCTAAATCTGATAATTTCAATATAACCATCATTAAAAACAATTTAATGAATCCACATTATTTTTATACTCTCCACCGCTAAATCGTCTCCATAATACCAAAATTTTCCAAATTGTATCAGATCTGTCTCGGGTATATCAGAACTGGCCGAACCGGTTTTATAAACTATATCCTCTACAATTAAAACATTATAAAATCACAAATTACTTTTTATTAATTTTATTCCTCTGTGTTTAATCTTGTGAATCGTCCTCTAGAAAATTTACCTCTCAATGTATCAAATTTCTCGAAGAGTAAATCACCCCAAGTGCAAATCTTCATCCATATAAACTCATCACGGGAAAATGTTAAATCTTGTGATTCATTACTGTCATGTCCCGATAAGATATTATGTAAATAGTATTCATACCGTAATATATCCTTTCTCGTTATTAAACCTTTCAATGTCCCGTCTTGTTCAATCAAGATACATTTTGGTCCAACTTTATGGAAAACATCAAGTACAGTTTCTAATGGTGTACCTATTTCCACAGTTATTGGTGCAATGTTGATATATTGATGGAAGTTTAATATCCCATTATTTGAACCTGTAAAGTTACAAATCGTATCAAAATCCAATTCACCTCTCAGCTGGGATTTTTGAATCACTGCAGTTAATTCATCTCTACCAATAACACCTTTAATCAATGGATTATGAGGATTTTCAATTATAGGGAAAGTTTGGAAATTCGTATCAGCCAAAATTATTGAAATTTGTTTATAATTCATCCCTTTCTGTGATAATGTCACTGTTTTATGTGTCATTGCATCCTGTACTGGATGTTCATAAAATTCATGATCTTCATGTGGATCAATAAAAGGTAATCCATTAAATTGAATCATTTGATCTGCAATACCACCTTTACCATAATTATCATTCATAATCTTTGTAACTGCAACTGTAATCATTGTTGGTATTATAAGTTTTAAAGCACCTGTTAATTCAAACATTATAATCACCACAGTGACTGTTAAATGAGTTATCCCACTTAATGCAGCAGCAGCTCCTAAAAATGCATATGTTCCAGGTGTGATACATTTAGAATTATCTGCAAGACATCCTGTTGTGAAAAAAGAGGCATTTGGTGAGTTCCTATGCCATAATTGTACAGCTATACCTAATGCTCTACCAAATGTTGCACCACATGCCATTGATGGAACAAAGATACCTGCGGGTACTTTACAACCATATGTAAACACAATCATCACCATTCTTATCAATGTTGCTAAAATTAGAGTTATGAATGTATTTGATATTGTTAATTTTGAACCTAATTCACAAATTTTGTGATTTTCAAAAATATCTGAACACGGTTCGAAAAGTATTTGCATACCTTCAGTCATATCCATTTTTAAGAAATCATTAAAATATGAAATCATTGAAGTTATAGCAGCTAAAAATAAAACTTCTCTTAAGGCAAAGTTTGATAGGAATTTTCTTCTAAATGAAACCATCTTGATGTTAAATTTACTTATAACAATACCGTACCAACCTCCAAATAATCCAATTATAATGAAAAATGGGATTTCGAAAAAATGCCAATCTTGATCATAAATAACTTGAAACATAACAACTTGCCCCGTTCTAAACGGGTTCATCAGTTTCAAAACGAAAACAGCAACAAGTGAACAATAATAAGATTCCCACATTGTAGATAATTTAAACATATTTGAGATCTCTTCAATGGAGAAAAGTACACCACCCATGGGACTACCAAATGCCACTGCAACACCCGCGGCACTTGATGCAACCAATATGTTTTTAAAAGTTAATGATGAGCTTGCTCTTTGATCTGAATAACTTGTTAATAATAATTTAGATATTATACTACCAATACAAACAGCATAATGAACACTTGGACCTTCTTTACCAACACTTAATCCAGATGCAATTGCTAAAGGTAATCCAATACTTTTCATAGCAAATGTCCATGAGCTTAAAAATCCAGAAAGTGTAAAACCGGATACAATACATTTAATCTCTGATATTCCAGACCCTGCAGCGAATGGACCATAATTTAAAACTAATGAACATGCTGTATATGCAAATATCAATGAAATAGAGATAAACATGATATAATTCCATGGTGCAAAACTTGAAAATTGTACCCAATCTGTACATTTTGATTCTTCAAGTTCACCCCAACAACAAAAAGTTTTATTTAAATAGAAATGTGAAGAACAATAACCTGTCCTTATATTTGAAAGATATTCAGTGACAATGTTTAATGCACCAGCAACCATCCCAATGGCAATACCAACCAGTGTTAGGATAACATAGTTCTGTAATGATCTATAAAGATTAGTTATTTGGAATTTAGTTCGACTTGTTTGTGATAATTTGATTTTACGTTTATGACTCTGTAAATTATCATTAACCCAATCAATTGTCTTGAAATCCTCAAATTTGGAAAGTTTGGGTATCTGATCTTTCCAGCTTCTGCGTATGGGCTCATCCAATGAGTCCAACTGTATTGAATTGGTCATGGTGATGTATATTTGTTTTGTTTATGTTTGGTAAATCTGGATCGTATTTTCTCATGTAGGTTATTCGGATTAAACAGTTAGGAAATTCGCGAAATAGACCATCAAACGGTTGCAGACATGTGGATTGGTGAATAGAAAGTCATTGATGGGGTGGTTTTATGTAAATAGTCATTCATATCATATATCACACTTTTATCTACACACTCGCTTTTTCCCAGGCTTCAAAGGTCATTTTTAAAGGTGTTTTCCACGAGTATTTATATACAACACGGTTATATCCACACTAATTACTCTGGACCGCGGGAAAGCTGGGAAAACCGCGGCAAACCACATTTTAGCCGCGGCTCCGGAGAAATCCCCAATAAAACTTTATTGCCTTATCTCTTTATCTTTGTACAATGAAATGTATATAAATGAAGCAGTTTCTAATGGATTTTCTATTGTTGAGATTAATGTTGATCCATTAGATCAGAACATCATCTACACAGTATGCCATCTGCTACCAGCACACTATTAGTCGAACCACTAGCTGACGCTCCATTGGGAGCCAAGATTACACTTCCTCAAGGTATCACTGATCCATCAAAGCTTAACGAAGAGGATTTCGCCAAATTGAACGATGCTCTACATCGCTACTCTGTTGTTGTTATCCCAGACCAGGCTGACTTGCCACCAAACTCACAATGGAAACTAACTGCAAGATTTGATCCTACCACTCAAACAAACGGTCAAGCATATGGTCACGGTAAAGAGTTTAGACACGACAAGTCATTATTGAGAAAAGATGGTACTTCTATCCCAGATCAACCACAAGTGCAAGTCTTGGGTCAAGGTGACTGGCCTGCCGGACACCATGGTCTTGGTGATATTACACTAACCCATCCAACACATTTCAGTTTCCATAAAGATGTGTTGAATGATGAACAAGTTGCCAATGATCAAACAAGATTTTACAGATGGCACATTGATTCAGCTCTATATGAGTTATCACCACCAGTTGCTACAACATTATTAGGAATCCATGTCCCACCTCATAGTGCTACAAAGAAGATTGTTTACGAAGACACCAAGGAAGAATTGGAATTGACACAAGGTGCCACTGCTTTTGTCTCTGGTAAAAACGCATTCAACATGTTGAGTGAAGAAGATCAAAAATTAGCATTAGAAACCAGTGTTGTCTATGCTCCACATCCATACATCTTCATCTCTGAGGCTAAAGCTACTTCTGATGGGTTAACAATGGTTAGTGAAGGTAAAGAATTACCTTTGAATGAATTACCAGAGTGGGAAGAATCAAAAGTTAAGAAATTACCATTAGTTTGGACAAATCCAGTCACTGGTGAACATCATTTACAAGCTCATGCATGTTGTGTTTGGAGATTAGAAAGATCTAATGGTGAAGTTTTAGAACTAGAAGCTGCTCGTAATGAACTATATAGAATCATGAGACCAGCTATATCGCCAAAACATGTGTATGCTCATAGTTGGGATGCTGGTGATTTGGTTATTTTCCACAACAGAGGTGTTTGGCACGCTGTCACTGGTCAATTTGCACCAGGAGAAAGAAGATTGATGCACCAGTGTAACATTGCCAGTGGAGTGGATCCAGTGTGTGCTAAATAGGATGTCTTTAGGGTTGGTTTTGGTTTAATTAGTTAGTTTTTAATAGATGTGGGTATTAATTGATTATTGTGATTACTAAGCCTTTGTAAATCCGGGATCGGAATCCTGCACCACAATAAACTCTGGGGTAAAATTAATTAGTGTAATCGCTCAAAAGAGGGCCAGATTTGTATATAAACCAACGAGTGTCCTTGGATGATAAAATGGATGGAAAACAATCTATAATCTCATAATGTTAGGTAAACGTTTCCAATCAACAATCTCCAGGTTTCCCTACCCTACAAAACCAGAACAGGTCAAATACTACGAATCTCAACTCGATCAGATCAAATCATGGTGGAAATCAGATCGTTTCAAAGGGATCAAGAGAACTTATACACCTGAATTAGTTGCTTCACATCGTGGATCTTTTAATATTGAGTATCCATCATCAATCCAATCACGGAAATTATTCAACTTGTTAAACGAGAGATTTAAACAAGGTAAACCTGTTCATACTATTGGATCTATTGACCCTGTACAGATTAGTCAAAGTGCAAAAAATCAAGAAGTTGCCTATGTCTCTGGTTGGGCATGTTCAAGTGTATTAACAACAACAAATGAAGTGAGTCCAGATTTTGGTGATTATCCATATGATACTGTTCCGAACCAAGTGGAAAGATTGTTTAAAGCACAATTACTACATGATCGAAAGGCAACTTCTGAATGGATTCAAGATCCAAATAGGGTAAATTATGATAAAATTGATTATTTAAGACCTATCATAGCTGATGCTGATACTGGACATGGTGGTACAGGAGCAGTGATGAAATTAGCTAAATTATTTGCAGAACGTGGAGCATCAGCTATTCATATAGAAGATCAATTACATGGTGGTAAAAAATGTGGTCATTTAAGTGGGAAAGTTATTGTCCCCACATCGACACATATTTCAAGATTAATTGCAACAAGACTTCAATGGGATATTATGAATACAGAAAATTTAATTATAGCTAGAACAGATTCTGAAACTGGTAATCTACTAAGTTCTGCAGTGGATCCAAGAGATCATGAATTTATTAAAGGTGTTGTGAAACCTGTTAAACCATTGAGTGAAGTGTTGTATGAAGCAGAGTCACAAGGTGCTGATTCAAGTCAATTGAATGGGCTTGAGGCTAAATGGTTAGAAGAAAATCCATTATTCACAATTGGAGAAGCTGTTGACCAGAAACTTCAAGAGTTGAATAAAATAGAGCTTAAATCACAAATCCCAACTGGTAAATCATTTTATGATACCAAAGCAGCATTTAAAAACACCACTGGACAAGATTTATTCTTTGATGTTGAAGCTACAAAGACTTTAGAAGGTTATTACACTGTGGCTAATGGTATCGATGTTGCAGTTAAAAGATCCATAGAATATGCACCATATGCAGATTTATTATGGCTTGAAACGAAAACCCCTAATTTGAAATATGCACAAGATTTTGCCCATAGAATTCATCAGGTATATCCTGATAAAAAACTTGTTTATAACCTAAGTCCATCTTTCAATTGGAGTGCACATGGATTTTCTGAACAAGATTTACAAAATTTTATATGGGATTTAGCTAAATCAGGATTTGTTTTACAATTGGTATCATTAGCTGGACTTCATACCAATGCTGCATCGAGTTTTGAACTAAGTGAAAGTTTCAAAACTCAAGGAATGAAAGCCTATGTTGAATTGGTTCAAAAGAAGGAGAAATCAATTGGTTGTGATGTATTAACTCATCAAAAATGGTCTGGTGCTAATTATTATGATGAGTTGATCAGTGCTGTACAGAGTGGGTCTACCCAAACCAGCTCAGTGGGGAAAGATTCAACAGAACATTCCTTCTAGCTTATTTATTGTATTTATTTAATCTATATTTATTTGACACATATCGGCAATGGCCTGCCGAGACACAGGGCTAAACCCACCAGAGCTGCGTAACCACAGTAGTTAAGAATGTCGGCACGATTTGAATATCAGTTGCCGATATTTTAATCTTGGGCCCATGATTTTTGATAGTGTAAAAATGAGGTACAATCAAACGAGCCATTAATCAGTCACTTGACAGGTATATTGTATATTCAATGACCTGTATTTTATATGGCTCAATTTAGTATTAATATGTACCTCAATTGTTCAGTGATAGTTCTATTACTAACCAGAAATCACCACCAATACCAGCTAATAGTCACTTGATAATAGATACTATAGAAGATCAGATAGAAGATCTATCATCTAAAGATTAATTAATAATCAACTTATACTAGGACGCCCCTTCGATCCCCGCCAGATCCCCATTTATCTGAGGTTTTAATTAAATCGGCAGGCCCTAAACGCCAAACCGATACGTATTAAATTAACTCAATGAAAAATTTATAATGCAAAAACCATGCAAATATATAAACAATAAGAATCCCATAGATTGTTTCAAGATGTTTGTTACACAGCGGTAAAACATTTGCAAATGTCAGATTTGAAAAGTTCAAGATCAAACAGTATAGCATCTGATGCTCAAGTAGAAGCATTTACACCAGCAGAGACACCTCAAGTGGTTAGTAAGACTCATTCAAGATCATCATCTATAAACAGGGTCCAATCACATGAAAATTTAGAAAAATTAGTTTCAAATAACCCAGGTGTAGATGATTTGGTTAGTAGAGTTAGTACAAGAGCAGGTCAATTAGGTCCATTAGAAGAACCAATTGATGCTTCAGAAATTCATCAAGTGGAAAAAGACCCTGAGGCTCCAATACATCCAGAAGATAAATGGGGGTATCCATTAGATCAACAAACTGGGTTAAGAATTGTACAATTCACTCAGGGAGATAAAGAAGATCCAAGAAATTGGTCAAAGGGATATAAATGGTTTGTTACTGGTGCTTTAGGTACAGTTTGTTTTGATGTTGCATTAGCTTCAGCTATTGTTACAGGTGATATTGCAGGTCCTGTTAAAACATTTGGTGTTAGTGAAGAAGTTGTTATCTTAACAGTTACATTATTAGTCTTGGGATTTGGTTTTGGCCCATTGATTTTTGCACCAATATCTGAAGAAATTGGTAGAAGATGGGTTTATATATCCACTTTAGGTTTAGCTGTTATTTTCATTATTCCATGTGCAGTGGCACAAAATATTGGTACTTTGTTAGTTTGTAGATTCTTGGATGGATTGTTTTTCAGTGCACCAATGTGTCTTATTGGGGGTAATTTAGCAGAAATGTGGAAAACTGAGGAAAGAGGTGTTGCCATGAGTATTTTCAGTGCAGCTCCTTTCATTGGTCCTTGTATTGGTCCTTTAATTGGTGGGTTCATTGGTGATAATTTAGGTTGGAGATGGAATTATTGGATTTTACTGATTTTCAGTGGTGCTTTATACATTCCAATGGTTTTATTTGTTCCAGAGACTCATCATCAAACTTTATTGAAAAAAAGAGCTAAAAAATTAAGAAAATTAACTGGTGATGATACTTATGTCGCTCTTTCAGAAATGAAAATTCGTTCTTTCAAGAAAATTGCTAATGAAACTTTATTAAGACCTTTAATCTTGTTATCTGAACCAATTGTGTTTTTAATAACATTATACATGTCTGTTATTTATGGTCTACTTTATATGTTTTTCTTTGCATATCCTGTTGTTTATATGGAAGGTAAAGGTTGGTCAGCTTCAATGACTGGTCTTATGTTTATTCCAATTGCAGTTGGTGTTATTGTTGCTACAGTGATTGCACCTTTTTTCAATATGGATTATAATAAAAGAGCTCAAAAATTTGTTGATCGTGGTGAATTACCTCCTGCAGAATTAAGATTAATTCCAATGATGATTGGATGTTGGTTAGTTCCAATTGGACTTTTCGCATTTGCTTGGTCTTCATATCCTCATGTTCACTGGGCTGGTCCTTGTTTCTCTGGATTTGCTTGTGGTTGGGGGTTTAATCAATTATATAACCCTGCAAATAACTATATTGTGGATTCTTATCAACATTATGCTGCCTCGGGTCTTGCAGCAAAGACATTCTTAAGAAGTATGTGGGGTGCTGTTGTCCCATTATTCACTATTCAAATGTATCATAGATTAGGTTATGAATGGGCTTCATCATTATTAGCATTTATTTCATTAGCATGTTGTGGTATTCCATATTTCTTCTACTTTTTCGGTGATCGTGTTAGAGCTAGATCTAAATATGCTTACTCTCCTCAATCCGAAAGAGCAGCCATTGCAGGTGCAGCAGGTACAAAAGATTTGGAAAAATCACAAAGCACTTCATCTGAATAAAGATTTATATAATACCATCATTTAATTAAATGTATCTAATAATCTGTCATACCATATCGTGTAACTAACACCAAACTGCGCCTACCGATCTACATTCCGACTTCCTTGCTTACCCTCGGATATTGTTAAATATGATCCAAAGGTTTGATCCTGAAATTTGAAATTTGTCAATTGTTGTTTAATCTTTATCTTTATAATAAACAAGATAACAATCAAATAAATTATAAAAATGTCTGATTTTGCATCTCAATTACAATCAACTGTTAAAGGTTTAGATTCCGTATGTTTATATTAATCAATTGAGTCAATTGAACTAGCATTGTGGTTCACAAGGACCCAGTGTTTTTTAGTTTATGTCTTGTCGGATTTCAAAGGATTATTTATACTAATAAATTATAATTAGAAATTTGCTGGTAACTCAATTTTAACTCAATTTGAACAAGCTACCAATATTCCAAAATCATATGGTATTTTAGGTGCTGGTGCCTTTTATTTCTTTTTAATCTTTTTAAATATTGGTGGTATTGGTCAATTATTATCAAACATTGCTGGATTTGTCATTCCAGGTTATTATTCATTAGTTGCCTTAAACACTGCAACTTCAAAAGATGATACTCAATTATTAACTTATTGGGTTGTTTTCGCCTTTTTAAACGTTATTGAATTCTGGTCAAAGGCTATCTTATACTGGGTTCCATTTTATTGGTTCTTCAAGACCATTGGTCTTTTATACTTGGCTTTACCACAATTCGGTGGTGCTCAAGTTGTTTACAGAGTTGTTATTAAACCAATTTCTGATCAATACATTACTGGTGGTAACTCTGCTGGTGACAAATTGTCAACTGCCGTTGATGAAGCCGCTGAAGGTTTCTCCACTGGTTCCACTAGATAAACTTAAGGTGCTACAACAATTCTGAAGGAATTATTTGTATACAATAAATCATACTTTTATTCTATCTTATCATCAATGTAGTATACAATTTTTCACAATGTCTCTTTTAATTTACCAAAATCAAATTGTTCACTAGATTTATTACCATCGATACTATATTCAAATTTAACTCTTAATTTTATTTTAGAATTTGGTGTACCAACAATTTTCAAATCTTGAGTAACAAAACCATTTGGTGATATAATAGGATTGGAAATTGATGACATTGTTAATTTTTGTGTTTTTGGTACAGCAATTAATAATTGTAAATCAGAAATTGATGATGTGGTTAAATTTTGAATTGTCGTTTCTAAAACTGCTTGGCCTGAACCAATTTGCTTTGGTGTGAATGAAACAATCACTTTATCAGTCTTGACTGCTTCAATGGCTTTAGCCTGAGATGGAGCAGCGGCAGGAGCAGCAGGTGTAGAATTATTGGTAGCTGGAGAATCAAATAATCCTAAAATGTCATTATTTGTTGATGGTTTTGGAGGTTGAGTATTAGAACTGAAAATGTCATTCAACAAATCAACTTCATTAGAAGGTTGTTGAGTTTGTGTTTGTTCATTATCATCCATTAAATCAAGTAATAAATCTTCAGTCTTGGATTGTTTATTGTTATGAATTGATTGACCACTACCAGATATAGAAGCAGCAGGTAATGATTTTGAAATTCTATTTGTTAGTGTTATGGTATCTTTAGCCTTGATTGGTGGAGGTGGCATTTTGTCTAATAGACCTCTCTTGATATGATCAGGTTCATCGAAAATAGCACTATAACTTATAGCTTTGATTTGGATGTTTAGGTCAATAGCTTTAGTCTTGGATTCAATAAAATTTTTCAATTTAGATTTAGATGATTGATCAGTGATTTTACCTGAAAGTTTCAAAGATGATGTCAAAAGGTATGAAATTAATGTTGAATTATCATCTTTTAATTTTGCCAAATCAAGTAAATAATCAGTAAGAATCTGAGCAGTGATTTGTTTATCATCATTTAATTTACTTTTCAATAGTAAATCACCATATTCACCAACTAGCCACGAGACAATCAAGTTTAACCCATCTTGAGAACCGTCTTCATAACCTATCTTGAACAATTTATTCACAGTGTATGTCTTTAATTCATCACTATTTGGAATATTGATAACCAAAGCTAAGATTTGAGATGAAATACTATTACTTATATAATCCCCACTTGTTTTAACCAATCTTGCCAATGTATCAAATTTCCATTTTTCATTTGGTATCAATTCTTTTCTTTCCAAAATATTTGTGACATTTGTAGTAATGTAAGTTTTCAATTCCTTGTCATTGTTGATTGGATCCTCTAAAAAGTTTAAAATTTCCTTGATTAATATTCTGACATTTGAACTATCTAAAATGGCAAATGATAATTCTAAAGCTCTTCTCTTGATAGAAATATCAAGATCTGATAGACATGCAACAATAGTAGCACGATGTCTTTGAACAGCTAATGGTTCAATCTCCACAACGGATAATAATGTGTTCAAAGCGATATATCTATTGTTGTTTTCCTTTTTTGCACCTAATAATTCACCTAGCGTATTGATACCCAAGACTTTCAAGGCTGGATCCAAATGTTGAATACTGAAAATTGTCTTAACAGCTTCATGAATAACAGAACCACCTGCATTTCTTGAATGATCATTATTGGAAACAACAATTGTTAAAATATCATTCAAATTCTCATTATACTGTTGTGTGATTTGATATTGTTCTTCGTCTGTAAAGAATAATCTTAATGTTCTGATCAATGCAATTTGTAAGAAAGGATCATGGATATTGACAAGATCATAATCTTGACTTAAATTGCTGTGTAATAAGTTTTTCAACATGTCAATCAATTTTGGAATCTTGGCTAACAATTGTTCTCTAAACTCTGGTGATACAGAGTATAAACTTCTGATTAATTTTGTTGTACCGATGGTAACACCATGGTCGTGACTATCCAACAATCTATCAACTTTTTCAATGAAGATTTCACTTAAATCAGGATCTTTTTCCACAATCTTGGATGCAACTATAGTGGCTTTTTTCTTCAAATAGTTGTTATTACAACTAATGACTTTTTCCACATCTGTATATAGATCTCTAGCCAATTCCGGAGACGCAATGTTACCCAATGTAGCCAATGCCAACGACACAATGAACTGGTTTGGATGGTTCAAATCGTTGTTCAACGAATTTGTCAATAATGTCAAGACTTCTTGGTTTTCATCCAAGATCAACATGGTAGCCAAATAACCCAATCTTTTATCGATAAAATTTGGTGATGCCAACAACTTGATACATTCAATCTGACCGAAATGGGTCTTCTCACCCAGGATGTACAAGTACAGCAACTTCTGGATGTTCACACGACGAACTTGATGAGTTATGTTTGTATCTTTAAACGAAGTTCTAATAAGAGCTGATTCTCTCTTGATGATGGATCTCTCGTCCGCAATGGTCTTGGACGACCTGACGGACTTGATGAACGATCTGAGCGAGGTGGTCATTTTTTATAGCCAGCTATCCCAATTTGCCACTTTCTGAAGCCTTTTGATCCCGTTTAATGCTGTTTGATGGTTTTGGCGGCTGTTTCTTTTGAGTTTGGTGTTCACTTTTAAATTCGCGGAAATGTTTATCTGCCAATTTCCGTGTCAGTAGTGTTTTTTTTCTCTTTATACGTTACTCAAATCAAAACAATCCAGAAGCTGTTTGGCACTGATTTCTGGAGAGCTGTTGGTTATCAAAAGGGTAGCCGAGGGTGTTGAAATACTGGGAAATTATAGTTTGTGATATGGTTAGTCTGGCCGATAATCCCAATTATCTGTTTCTCGAGCCCTTTATTCAATGGGCTCAGGCAACATACGCCAAAAGCACAGGGCTACGGATATCTAAAAGAACAACAAATAATGGGAAAACGGGGTCTTACGTTATCTTGACGAATCTGGGGAAGAAGAAGACCGATGAACCAGTCACAGTCTTTATGAGGATAAAGAAAATTGAATCGAAAAGGATATCTTGTGAAGTTTACGATACAGTGATTGAGAAATCCATTTATTTTGAATCTAATGAGAAAACCTTCCCGTTTGATCATTACAATATAGATGACAAGTTTATCGAATCAGTGGAGAAATTCAGTGAATCACCATTCAAGCACGATCAGGTTCCTGATGATATTGCACAAAGCGGAGCCTATTCACCATCAGGATCACCATCGCCTGTCAAAGGTAGACCACCAAAATCTGCCGAACCTTCAACGCGAGGATCTTCATTAAACTCACAAAAATTTGTTCAAAAAGAGGTGATAAGTGTAGAAGAGGAGTCAGAGAATGAATTGTTGAAAAGAGAATTAGAACGTGCAACTTGTGAAAATTTAATATTAACTATTGAAAAAGAGGCATTAATGAGAAGGGTTATGGCTAATGACCAAACTGAACAATTCAAAATTGCAAATTATACAGTTCTGAGACCCTTAACTTTGACTGCATTAGGTATACCCACTTTTGTGGTGGAAAATGTCGTCAAGAGAACAAATCACACTTTGAAAGAGTACATATTTGATAGATTTAGTTCTAAGGAAATCAAACTTGGATTTCAAAATGAAAAACTGTTACTAAAAGAACTACGTGAATCTTCTTTAAAATCACCATATTTGCTTTATGAACAAGAGGAAGGTCAAGACTTAACACCAATAAGGCAATCGCATTATATTGTTTATGAACCGGCTTCACTTTCATTAGAAGAATTTACATTTGTGTTTGTTAAAAGAAATAAAAATTCCATACCAATAATTATAACGCAGATACTTGAGGCTTTATCATTTTTGAACAAGAATATGAAGAAAATTCATGGTAATATTGATTCACATTCTATTGTTCTTAATTCAGATTGGACTGTGAAATTGACTAGTTTTGAATTTGCATTACCATTACACAGCAAAATTGATCCATTGAAATTATTGAATAGACGTAATGATCATTTGATCAAACATCCAAATATTTTTGAACATATTGAACGTCAGTCACCTTTGTTAATTAATGAATCAGTGGATAGATGGAGTGTTGGATGTGTTTTTTACAAATTACTTTATGAAAATGAATTATTTTTAAATGCTAAAAGTTATAAAGATCAACCACAATTGGTTAAATCTATATTGGATTTACCACATGGAAAGCTACTATTTGCATTTTTCGATGATTATAATAGAGTGATTACACCAGATCAATTACTAGAGAGTGAATTTTTCAAGAGATACCGTAATATGAATCTAAGATCACTTTTTGGCGAACCTCAAGTTGCAACTGAAACTCAACCTGCACTGGAGACACAAGACCAGGTGATTCAACAAGAACCACAACCACAACCACAACAAGAAACCCAACCAGCTAAACAAGCAGAAGCACAACCTGATGTAGTTCAGTCAACTCAGCAGGCTCAGACACAACCACAATCACTTTTCCAAACCCAGAATCTACAAAGTTTACCACCACGTCCCTCACATAGTGCCAGTTCAAAGGGCAATGTCGCTAGTTTCTATAATCTATAATTAACGCTGAAATGTTTTGTAAGTTGTAGATCTTCTAGCACTATACTACGATCTTCGGTCAGCTGTTTTTGTTGATGTCAATGTGAGTCGTTTCAGGTGAGCCATGGTCACGAATCATCCGGAACAACTTCTTAAGATGATCCGTTTCTTCATACTACGAGAAGGCTAATACAAACCATCACATACCCATACAAATATACACCAACTATATCATCAACTATTTTACACAGTTTTATATTCTGTAGAGCAATTCTAGCCAAATTCGCGAATCCTGCCAATCTTTGCTGGCCCCAGAAAAAATAGCCTGAACCAAAACAATGCCACTGCATGTATTCGTATAATAGTCAGTGATAACCAAGAAATTTGGAATTCAACTTGCAACTTCGCCAACTACTTTGCTATCAAGCTGCTACAAGATACACAGAACTTGATGTTTTCGCTGCCATTTAGATCCAGAAGAAGATCAGAACCCACAGTGCCAATAGGAGCTGCAGCTGCTGATAACAACAACAGTCCCGCTCAAGCTGAAACCAATAACTCACTTTCCAGGGTGACTTCGATAACGAGCAGTTTGGGGAAATCACCACGAAGAACCAGGTCCAGGAGGAAATCACACTCTAATATATTCTCCAAAAGGCTTTCGTTTTTCCATAATAATGACTCGAGTGATGAGTTGAACTCGCTGGCTGCATCGAACAACTCTGATAATAATGAGACTTTAGAGCTGACAAGATTCAAATCACTAAACTATGACAAGTTCAAGAAGGAATCATTACAATACTTGAAATTCCATGGGTTCAGTGCACCAAAGATCCTGAACGATTCTAATAATGTGAGGATATCTGTGAGTTCCACTGGGGAAAATGTCTTCTTGCCAAGTGTGGTGAATTTTAATGAAGAAGATGTTGATAACTTAGAGCTAGATAATGCTGAACCACCAAATGAAGCTGATGATGGTCCAACCACAGGGGAAGGAGATGAAGACTATGAAGGAGAAGATAATGGACCAACCACGCTTCGAGAAGAAACATCAACTCGTGATAACAACGAGGCAGATGGAGAACCAGTGACACATACATTTGCCATTATAGTGTCACTGACCAAGCCAACCCAGATATCTATAATAACAACACAACTACAATCAACAGCCAAGATTCTTTGGCCTGATGGTATTCCATATGATCGTACACAGAAATCTGAAGTTTTCGAATTAGGTCAACTAAGTTGGGATTTAAATCTGAGTAATTATAATTATTACGTCCCATATCAAGACACTGAGGATGCATTCATTGATGAAAATAATAGTGAACTGAATGCAGTGGCTAATCATAATGATCCATCAAGATTTATAACGGAATCTAGAATTCCACCAAGACATTTTCAAGAAAATACATTGGATCAAATAACAAGAGGTCCTTTCACAAATTTTAAAAAAAATTCAGATCCATTCATTATTAAAAATCTTACACCTGTCGGTTCTGTTTCATTCCCACCTGGTGATTATATATTTGCCCTACCAGTGCTTTTCCCACCAACAATTTCAGAGTCATTAATTACACAAAATTCTAACATAACGTATAATTTGAGAACAATAGTGACACAAAAGACCAAAATTTATAATTTGGGTGAACGAACTTTCAACGTTATTAGAGGACCTCCTTCAAATGCATTATCAACATCCGATAAACCAGTTTATGTTAATAAAGTATGGAGTGATGCATTGAGTTATGAAGTTTCATTTCCGAAAAAATATGTTACATTAGGGTCTGATATACCTATTAAATTAAAATTTGCCCCACTTACCAAGGATATTTCCATTAGAAGAATAAGGATAAATTTATTGGAGAAAATTACGTATTCTTCCAAGGATTTAAGATATGAATACGATGAAGCTTCATTGTTGAAGAATGAAAATGTCAAGAGAACTAATATTAATGAAAAAATCATACCTTTAGCGGAGATTCGTACAAAAAACAGAACCGAATTGGCGCTAAGAGAGGAGTTGTTGAAAGATTTATTGAGAGATGATAATTTGTTATCAGGGACATATGGTTCAAACTCGGGTGCTTATCAAAATGAAACTGAAGTTATTGGACAATTAAGAATTTTAACCAATCTTTCATTTATCAAACCTTCAAAATTGAACAAGGAATTACAATTGAACAAATCAAATGATCTTGCCCTATCGATTTTCAATAATGATAAACGTAAAAGTCAAGTTCAAAAGGATAAAAAAACCATTGTGACAAATCAAGGAACCCCTGTACAAACATCAACTTTCTTCAACGAAGTTGCAGCACATGAAGGTCTATACCCAGATTGTTCCAATAACAGATTCATTCGAGTTCATCATAAATTACAAATTGCCATTCGAGTTTCTAAAAAGGGAGAAAATGGGAAATTACATCATTATGAAGTAATGATTGATACACCAATTTATTTATTGAATAGTTCATGTACACCATCAAATGTTGACTTACCACCATATATCGCTTCTGATGAAAATGAACCAGCACCATTTTATGGTGCCTGCCCTGAGCATCCACCTTCATTTGAAGAGGCCATTTCACCAATGAATTCACCTTCGTTGACACCATACCAAGGAGCTCATCCTATTGGAGAGGAGACTATAAATGTCTTATCAAGAACTTCCACACTGGGGCCAGCATATAATGCTTCAAGTAATGAACTTCACTATGGTACAATTGATAATTTAATGGTTGAACAATCTGGATTTCCTACACAGGATCGCAGAAGATCAGCAGCAACAAGTGATATAATTTCCAATCTTAGACGTACTGCAACACATAATTCAAGTGGTGCTTCTCGTTCAAGATCTCGTTCTGGAATGGTTAGTGAAGACCAAAGTGCACCACCAACTTATGCAGAGGTTATACCTGGTCATGAATCTGAATCTGATGTGGAATCCTTATCTAGTTTGGATGATGATGCTGATTCATATACTGAGGATTCACAAAATGAGAGTACTGATTTGACAGATCAGTTCAAATTTCAATGAATGTATTTAATAATTTCCAATTTGGTATATGATGACGTAGATTTGAGGAATAATCGGAATAACTAGCTCGGAGATTCAGGTACATTTAAACCACCAATGAGCAGTATATAAAGACCCTGGAATCTTCATAATGTATCATTTGAAGCATATAAGATGAATCAGCAACTCAATAAGGAAATGAACGATCATACATTGATAATCCTGGCACTGATATTCCCACCATTACCAATCCTTTTGAAACGAGGCCTCAAGGACAAGGCCATCTTACATAACCTCATATGGAACTTCATAGGATACATACCCGCAGTGATACATTCGATCCTAATAATCGCAATGGGTCCCAGATACGGGGAAGGTTATAAATTTGGGAAATTGATTGATGGGTATGAAATATTAAAACAGCAAAGTACAGTCCCGGTATACCCATTGACAGAGCTGAGTCCGACAGACTCGGAGGAATCGACGAGTTGTATAGATGTTGAAGTGCAGAAAGATGGACAAATGGTATAACATATCAATATCCCGTTTAATTACTATAAATATAATGTTTAATTTGACACATCCTCTATTGTGATTAGTCATCATTTTTTGGCTGTAGAATTCGCGGGTACATAAACTAAAAATGAGCAGATAAGAATATCTGTTTTATCAAACATCACCAACATCAACATCAACATCCACGAGAACTGACAACAACATGTGCAACTGCATCTTGGTGCTTTTGGCCCTGATTTTCCCACCGATACCCGTCTGGATCAAGTGTGGTTTCTGCTCAGCAGAGTCTCTGATCAACATTGCCCTCTGCGTTTTGGGGTATTTCCCTGGTGTGATCCACGCCATCTACATTATAGCCAAATATCCGATCCATTACGTCGTGTTGGACGAAGAAGCACAAGTCTATAGACGCCACAACCAGCGTCCAAGAACGCAGCAGCCGCAAAGAGTGCTTATCAGAGAACGAGTCTCGACGCCTAGTTGTGAGCATATAAGCTCATCTGATCAGGTGTATCAGAATTATGGGTCAACTAGTAACGAGAATCCTCCTGATTACGAGCAGGTGATTCAGCAACAGCAGCAGCAGCAACAACAGGGTAAGGGTAATAGAAATTAGGATTTCCTAGGAATAATATGACATATGTAAACTACACTGTAGGACATTTCAATTTCATTAATTTCGTTCATGCGTAAACATTACTTTTTCATATATCATATCTTGACTCGCTTATTTGTAGAGTCTTGATCTCTAAGGGTATCAGGTACATCATGTTTCTCAATAACCAAGATTTCCGTTGAAGGGCCTTTCCTAAATTGGATCCCATTTATAAAAGTTTTATAACCATCTTCAATCTTGTAAAGTCTTAAAGCTTGGTCAATATGACTTGAAGTGATTACTAAACAATTAGATTTCGGTAACATTGATTGTTCTTGTCTTTTCAAATCAGAAGTATGAACAAGATCAATAAAATCTATTGATGATAATGCCCCAGTTTTCATATAAAACTTATTGATAATCTGTTGTGTTTGATGATTGAAAAGAGTAACGTTATCAAAAGAATCTGCAATGAGTAAAACCTCTTTGGAAATTAATTTTAAATGTCTAATTGGATTTTCAGAGATTTCAATCTCATCAATCGGGTACCTTGAAACTTGAGTATTGAAAAATAACAATTTCCCAAATCTTGAAGCTGCAATAAATTGCACTTCGTCTTGTGATGCTTCCAGTATGATAACGTCTTGTATCCAAAGTGGATCCCTTTGAACATAATTTTGATATAATTTATCAATTTTTTTACATGTTTTAGATTTCCACTCTGTAACATGAGATTCAACATCGATTATAGCAATTTCTCGATCTTTACCACCAATGATAATTTTAGAACCTTGTGAATTGGGTAAAAATTTTAAAAAGCTAACAGCTCCATGTAATCCAAATGACATTGAAAAATCGTTAAATGATGATATCATCAATGCATCAATTTTAAGAAAATAACAATATCCTAACCCGGTACAGGCTTTTAATTCACCATTTATAACCTCTAGTGTAACGAAAAAATCTCCCAAATCCCTGCCTGTCATCAATTGTTTACTCGAGACCAATCTAAACCCATCATCAACATCAAAGATTTGTATAGATAATCCCTTTCTACCAACAATAACATAATTACACCCATCTTTTTCAAAATAACAAAATTTCTGAACATATTGGTTCTTCCCTTTACACTGCAGAGACTGTATCTTCTTGAGTTGTAACTGTCTCGTCAATTCGTATACTTGTTCTGTTAGCTTATTTCACCCCCAGATTATCATACAAGATATTAAATACTCACCATTGATCCCTCCAGATTCCAAATCAGAAGCCAAAACTCTCATAATTACTATACTATATCTTCACACAGGAGTTTGCACTTAATTTCAACGTCATCCACGTTCTTTCTCTTTGGTATTATAACCATTGTTTTAGTTTGATAAGAATAAGGTGTTTTGAGATTTGACATAATGTAAACAAAAGAAAATGGAGAGGGCACGTAACCAAAATGTGATTATGTAATCAATATAAACTTTTCAAAAATACGAAATTAGTACCTTAAATTTCCACCACAAGTGGTTATTTCTTTGAGATCACCATAATGCTCAAGGTTTTCACAAGAAGATTCCATCATATTCCCCGGGCGATGCATTGGAGTGAGTCAGAAGTGTTGATTGACAGGAAATCTAAATTCCAAGGTCGTGCCATATCGATAAATTCTATTGATCAAGTTGATTCATTACTCGAGGATCTAAACTTGAATGAAAAATCCATTCAAAAAGCTACACATAAGAAAATGTTTGCCTGGAGAACAGGGAATGAATCCAAGGGTAAACCATTGGCGACAAACCAAGGGATGAGTGATTGTGGTGAAAGTGGTGCCGGAATTAGGATCATGACATTATTAGAAAGATCTGAGTTGATTAATGTACTTGTTGTTGTGACGAGATGGTATGGTGGTACAGCACTAGGACCTTCGAGGTTTAGACATATAACGACTACAGCAGTGGAAGCATTGAGGAAAGGTGGGTTTTTGAAAGATGAAGAGGTTAAGGATAAGAAGAAATCTAAAAAAAGGAAATGAAATTGAACTTATGAAATGATTGATATTGTGGAGATTAATGGTGATTTACGGAAATTATATCTTGATGTTGGTGTGATATGGAATTGATCCATATTGTTGATGATTTCAAAACACCTTATTGAACCTTGATTCCCAATGAATAATAAAAAATGCGTTTTGGATTGAGATATGAATTCTAATGAAGCCATTGGACCAATATTAATATCATCCCATGTTTGATCAATGTTGAAAGTCTCTATATCCACAATACTCAATGAATGGAAAGTCCCAATAACCAATAATTTCTCCTGGTTTAATTGGAATATTCTCTTCACATCAATTTCCAAAGATCTAATCAGATTCATAGATGCTGCTGTATCGAAAAACATCAATTTCCCAAACTTATCAGCAACAACAAGACTCATGTTTCTCGAATTCATATAATTTGTCTCAATCATTAAGAAATCTTGTACCCATTTAGTTTCTTCAATATCTATATTATCTAAAGTGCTGTTATGTTTTAATTTCCAAAAATGCGTTAGGGCATAGAAATCATTAATCTCCATCTCTCTATCTTTACCACCAGATATCCCTACCCATCTATACAATGGGTGTAATTGGAAACATGAAACAGGTGATGTTATGTTGATTGAAAGATAATTCATTGTGGTAATATCGTTTATATGATCTTTATTCAATATAGGGCTAAGATTTTGAATAACGATTTTACCCAAACATGAACATGAGTGTAGGAAACCTTCACGGAATATCAATGCTATGAAATGGTCTTCACTTTCGGAATTCAGTTGAAGGTTATTCCCATAGACGAAAACCAAATCAAACTGATCATTTATCAATTTGAAAATCTGAATAGATCCACCTCTTCTCGCCACGGCTAGGTATTGTTTATTTTGATATTGGAAACAATTACTCTGTTGGACATAATTATCATGTCCTCTCTTGTCTATTATTTGAGATCGTAGTGCTTTAAAATTAGAAGACAGTTCGATGACTCTTAGACTCCCATCATGGACAAAAGACGTTACCAGCTTCATTATTGTGTCAAATTGGGCGTTTAAAACATATTGAATAAACTATAAATATTGCCAATTCAAGGTATTTATACTATAATAGTTTAATCCACTGTAATGGTTATCCCGATGTGTCCCGTAACGAGTCATCTACGAAAGATATTAATAAATTAATGTGAATATTCTATACAGATTAAATATATTTATATGGGTTCAAGATGGCATTTGGATCGTACAATTCTTTCAATTGTTTCATCAATGTAATCTCCAATGGAGATTTGGAGTACCCGATATAATTTTTCTTTTGGAATCCTAAACCATGTTCAGCAGAAATGGAACCTTTATGAGAAGAAACCCATTCATAAACAAATGGTTCAAGACATTTTTCCACTTCTTTGGAGTATCTTCTCACGGCAACGTTCAAGTGGACATTACCATCACCAACATGACCGTATCCAATAGCATCGATAACTGGGAACTCTTCAGTTTCACCTAATAATCCAGCCTGAGATAATCTTTCTCTAGCAGCATCCACGATACCGTACAAATGATCTAATGGTAATGAGACGTCATATTTATAGACACCACCGTTCACTTGTGATGCCTCAGAGATTTGTTCTCTCCATGCCCATAGACTCTTTAGTTGAGATTCATCTTGGGCGATAACACCATCGTTAATCAATTCAGTTTCAAAAGCACCTTCCAAAAAGGTTTGTAATTTTTCTTCGTCATGTTGACCATTTGAACCAGATGTTTCAATTAAAACATAGAAAGCGTGTTTATCATCTAATGGATGTGTTTGTTTTAAATGTTGTTCATTTAATTCTTGAGAATTCAAATCCATCAATTCAAAAGCTGACAAGATCTCACCCAATTCAGCCTTTGCAGCAATGAATGTTTTCTTAACAGCATCATAATCTTGTAAACCTAAGAATGCCACATTAACGGTTTTAGGTCTTGGAGGACATAGGATCGAAACACCAGTGATCACACCTAAAGTACCTTCACTACCGATAAACAACTGCTTCAAGTCATACCCTGTGTTATCCTTTCTTAAAGAGTCAATACTAGATAAGACACGGCCATCAGGTAGGACAACTTCAAGCCCTAACACAGAACCATGTAATGAACCATAACGTAAAAGACGTAATCCACCGGCATTTGTAGCGACAACACCACCAACGTGACAGGACCCCTTGGCACCTAAATCTAGTGGGAAAATATAACCTTGTTCACCAATGTATTGATCAGCAACTTCAAGGACTAACCCAGAATCAACTTTTAGGATCCCTGAAGTGGTATCGAATGATCTAACCTTGTTTAAACTGGCCACACTTAGGACAATCTCGTCAAATACTGGGACAGACCCACCAACAAGACCAGTGTTACCACCTTGAGGCACCACTGCTAATTTATGTTCATTGGCATATTTCAAAATTTGAGAAACTTGTTCGGTAGTTTTAGGTTTGAGTGTTAATTTAGATTGACCTCTATATTTTCTCATCCAATCTTCATTATAAAACAATAAATCATCTTCATCTTGGACAACACCTGATTCTGATAAGATAGATTTAAAATAATCAATATCACTGGCTTGTAATTTGTTGTATCTTTCATCACGTACCACATTTGGGTATGATTCACTAGTGAATGGGACAGCTTTTGTAGAATAGCCATTGGTGGCTCTTACAGAACCAAATTTCAAAGACAAAGAGCCCTGTTTGGCAGCTAAGCGACGTGAGACGTGACAAAGCGATCTCTTTAACGTGTTTCTGAGCATCTTGGTGATCTAGTGAATTTTGTATAGTTGTTGAAAGTGTGTTGATTTTTCAATTTTTTCAAATATATAACGACATCAATTTGACTTCTTCAAATTTAGTTGAAATCTGGTATAATTACGCCAAAACTTCGGTTAAGAGCCTATTTAAAACGCTTAATATTCCCCTTTTCAACAACTTCACTATAATAAACAGAAATCAAACACAAAAGAACCATCAGTTTAGCTTCGCTGTAACTGACTCTGTTTGATGCTTCCCATTCAGTACAAATTAACCAGTCGCGACTTATATATTACGTAAGAATTACATAATCTTGAGCTCAATGCTTAGTAATCTTATTAAACTAATTTAAATCAAAAGATCACCATCTCTTCTTAGTGCCTCTATTTTGGCTAGACCGACTGTTGCCATGGAAGCCACCAGAACGAGAGGGTTCTATGTATCCAGATCTGTGGTTGTAGTTATCATTGTAGTTGTAACTGTTATAATTGTTGTAACCTCCGTTGAAACTTTGATTATCATATCCCACAAAACCTTGGTTGTAATTAGCACTTCTAGGATAATCCAACGGGTATCTGTCGTTAAGAGGATTACTTTTGTTAGCAGCTGGACCCTTTGGAGGCAAAACACCGGTGTTATGTCTAGGTCTATTACCACTGTGGAAATTAGGCATACTCTGGGCCTTCCGTATTTCCTTCTCCTTCTTTTTATCCTTCTTGATCTTCTTCTTTGATGGGCCTTCACCTAAATCATCCTTACCACGCTTGAACGTGTCCTTAAGCCTACCAAACAGACCATCCTTCCTCTTTTTACCCCCTTCAGAGGCAACACTAATCCGATCATCATAGTCATAGTCATCCTCATCATCATAATTTCTCTTACGCTTCTTGTGCAATGAAAAATATCCATCTCTCAGCTGCTGTGGCAGATTATGCCCCGAGAAGGCAGACCCATCCAGATTGGGCACTCTAGAGGTCCGCTCATGAGGACATTCATCACCATAATGGCCCTTATCTGCACAGTTGTAACAGTATATATTCACGGGCAACCCCATCTTCTTGTTTGAATCCTTCACTGTTAGATAGCTTCTCCATATACTCGTGCAACGATCCGTGAAATGTCTTGTGGATGAGCACGTCTGACAATAAACACGTCTCTGCTTCTCAGTACACTGGTTCTTATAATGGCCCTTCTCACCACAGTTGGCACAAACGATGGATTTCGGACAATGTTGCGAATAATGATCATCTAGCATCCCACACGCCATACAGACAACAGTCTTACAATTGGCCCTCTTGTGGCCACGCTGGTGACAGTTGCTACACAGTATCCCACTAGGCTGCTCACCACCAAAATATCTCCCTTCACCTCTCAAATCCACTAGCTCATCAGCATTGTCGTTAACCTCGTCTATCGACAAACTAATCGTCTTTGGAGCCTCGCTCTTTCTAGGAATAAAGTCAGAGTCGCCTTTCTCACTATTATCTTGTTAATTCCAATCCAAAACATAACATCAACACCACTCACACGTCCATCTTGTCGTTCTTATAGTTATTTCAAGCTCCTAATCTTTTGTACCAAAAAGTCTATATTTTTTTTTGAACACTCAAAAATTCGCGAATCAAATTTTTTTATTTTTTTTTTATCGACAACAAAAAAAATTGAACAGCTCCGATACAAAAAACATCAACACTTATCAGAACCACCAATCAAACTTTCAATTGTTCTACAAAAATGGTGGAAGAAGTCGCTAAGAAGATTGAGCAATTGGCCGTCGACGCCGAGACAGCCAAGATCGCTGCTCCAAACGCTGCTGCTCCAGCTAAGGCTGATGCTGCCGCTGCTAAACCAAAAGGTGAAGGTAAAAAGAAGAAGGATAAATCTGCTGGTGCCAACTCTAGTAAATTATATCAAGAACCTCAAGCTGATTTCATCGCTGAAAGAATCGCATTTTTTGAAAAATTGCAAGCAGAATATAACGAATCCGTTGCTGCTAAACCAAGAGATGAAATTAAAATTACATTAAAAGATGGTACTGTTAAACAAGGTAAAGCTTGGGAAACTTCTCCATATCAAATTGCTCAAGAAATTGGTAAATCCTTCTTGGAAAGACAATGTATCTCTAAAGTTAATGGTGAATTATGGGATCTTGAACGTCCATTGGAACAAGATACTACTTTAGAATTTTTTGATTTCTCCACTGAAGAAGGTAAAAAAGTTTTCTGGCATTCATCTGCCCATGTTTTGGGTGAAGCATGTGAATGTAATTTAAGTGCTCATATCTGTTTCGGTCCTCCAACTGATGATGGGTTTTTCTATGATTTTAGTGTTAAAGGTGGTGAAGTTTCAGTTTCTCAAGCTGATTTCCCAAATTTAGAAGGTGTTGCCAAGAATGCTATTAAACAAAAGCAAAAATTCGAAAGATTAGTCATGTCTAAAGAAGATTTATTGAAAATGTTCCATTATTCTAAATATAAAACTTATTTGGTTAGTACTAAAGTTCCAGATGGTGGATCAACTACTGTTTATAGAAATGGTCCATTAATTGATTTATGTACTGGTCCTCATATTCCACATACTGGTCGTATTAAGGCTTATAAATTATTGAAGAATTCATCTTCATACTTTTTAGGTGATGCTAAAAATGAATCATTACAAAGAGTTTATGGTGTTTCATTCCCAGATAAAAAATTAATGGATGAACATTTAAAATTTTTGGAAGAAGCTGCAAAGAGAGATCATCGTAAAATTGGTAAAGAACAAGAATTGTTTTTTTTCAATGAAATGTCACCAGGTTCATCATTTTGGTTACCTCATGGTACAAGAATTTATAATACTTTATGTGAATTATTACGTACAGAATATCGTAAACGTGGTTATGATGAAGTTATTACACCAAACATGTATAATGCTAAATTATGGGAAACTTCAGGTCATTGGGCTAATTATCAAGAAAATATGTTTACATTTGATGTGGAGAAGGAAAAATATGGTTTAAAACCAATGAATTGTCCAGGTCATTGTTTAATGTTTAAATCTCGTGAACGTTCATATAGAGAATTACCATGGAGAGTTGCTGATTTTGGTGTTATTCATCGTAATGAATTTTCTGGTGCATTATCTGGATTAACAAGAGTTAGAAGATTTCAACAAGATGATGCACATATTTTCTGTACCCAAGATCAAATTGAAAATGAAATTGAAAATATTTTTGATTTCTTAAAATATGTTTATGGTGTTTTCGGGTTTAATTTTAAAATGGAATTATCAACAAGACCTGAAAAATATGTTGGTGAAATTGAAACTTGGAATAATGCTGAATCAAAATTAGAAAATGCCTTAAATAAATGGGGTGGTGATTGGGAATTAAATGTTGGAGATGGTGCATTTTATGGTCCAAAGATTGATATTATGATTTCTGATGCTTTAAATAGATGGTATCAATGTGCTACAATTCAATTAGATTTCCAATTACCAAATAGATTTGAATTAGAATATCGTACCAAGGATGTTGCCAGTGAAGATGTTAAAGATACTGATAGACCAGTTATGATTCATAGAGCTATTTTAGGATCAGTGGAAAGAATGACTGCTATTTTAACTGAACATTTTGCAGGTAAATGGCCATTTTGGTTATCACCAAGACAAATTTTAGTTGTACCAGTTGGTGTTAAATATTTTGATTATGCAGTTAATGTACAAAATGAATTGAAAACTCAAGGTTTCTATGCAGATGTTGATGTTAGTGGTAATACATTACAGAAAAAAGTTAGAACTGGTCAATTACAAAAATATAATTTTATTTTCATTGTTGGTGAACAAGAACAAGAAGGTAAAGCTGTTAATATTAGAAATCGTGATATTACTGAATTACAAAATAAGAATGATATGGTGGAATTAGAAATTGTTATTAAACAATTACAAGCATTAAAAGATTCCAAGAGAAATGATAATGCATTGATCTAAAGCTTATAATATATATTTGAATAACTATGTACATGATGTGTAGAAGTTTTACCATGATTTTTCATTATCTTGATTTTCACCAAAATTCCTTTCTTGTTCTAATAATTTATCAAATTCATTTTGTTCTTTATTTGGAATAGGTTTATAAACATTTGTAGTGAATGGATTTGAAGATTGTGATTTATTAGATTCTTGTCTTATTTTATTCCATGATGATTCTGAATCTGTTGATTCACTTTTAATACCATTTTGTAATCTAATTTTATCCCATGATGAAATTTGTTGATTTTCCTCTGGTGTTTCTTCAAATGGATCATCACTTTGTTGCTCCTTCTTAGCATCAATCTCCCTTTGTCTTTTCGCCTTTTCAATCTCAACATTTGGTCCAGAGTAAAGACCCATTGGATCTCTTGATTGCATTAATGTCTTTTGTCTATGATCTGCAGCTTCTTTAGTTCTTGGATCTTTCATTATAGTATCAGGACTAACACTTGTCATTTTATAATACATCATCCATCTTACAGATTCAGCAGGTTTTAATATTTTTGCAACATCATAACATCTTGGATTTGTTTCTTGTAAATTTGATAATTGCCAATTATATGTCTTTGCACTACCTAAAGGTGCTATAAATACCATCCCTGCTAATCCCAATAAGATTGCAGACCCCATACTTGTACCCTTTGGAGAACCTGTCCGCATTTTTTGTCTCACGAATGGAATTGAAGCTAATGAAAAAAAAGAACCCCATCCTATAACTAATGTTGAATATGTTACATTTGAATATATTTTACTTAATATTTCACGATCTTGTGTGTTTAATTTTTGATCAGCTTCATAGAATTTCACAGCTAGATCCAATGCCTGTTTTGAGGCAGGATCATATACGGTATTTGTATTCAATTCTCGTTCTGACATTGTTTAATTGGGGTATAAAATTGTATGATATATGTATAAATTTGTATTTTGCTATATAAATGGGTACCTCGGAAGTGAATTCCGACCGGATGTTTTTGGGTTGAAACTGAACACGAATTCAAGATTTTAATAGATAAACAAGATTTAATATAAGTATAAGATTAATCAACAATGGATTCAGACGGTGAGTAGTTGATGATTCTTATATTTGATGATTACTAACCACTATAGAACTCTTCAACTTACGCCAACAATTCTTCACTGCACAATATTCCAAAGTTAGTGAGATCAATACATCTGAATATTTTGAAGAACAAAGAGATATTGCACGTGAATATAAATTAAGATCATTATTAGCCCTGGGAAAATATGAACAAGTTCTTGGTGATGTTTCCGGAGATGATGATTTCTCCAATGCTTTTAAATTATATACAAATCATTTAAAAGGTGTTGATGTTTCTCACGAGTTTAACAATTTAATCCAGTCTAGTGAAAATAATTGGATTGTACAAATCTTGGGTTCATTTTATTTAGTTTCACAATCTAAACATGATGAAGCTATTGCATTGTTACAACGTCATGAAAATTCATTAGAAGCTGTATTGTTATTAACACAATTATTTATTCATCAAGATAAATTAGAATTAGCTGAAAGGGAAGTTGTTAATGCTTCAAAATATGCAAATGATAGTATTATTTATAATTTAGCAGAGGCATATTTGAACAGTGTAAAGAATGGGGAATCATTGAGAGGGTCATTATATTTTTTTGAAGAATTAAGTCATACATCACCTTCATATAGGGCATTAATTGGACAATTAGTTTTGAATTTACAACTACATCAATTCCCTGAAGCTGAAGAAGTGTTTAGACAATTGGAAGAGTTGGGGGAGAAGCGTGGGGATTTAATTGCTAATGAGATTACATATGCTAGCATCACTGGTGATGAAGAGACCGTTTTAGCGAAACGTGCCGAGTTGGAAGCATTAGACCCAAATCATCCAGCAGTGTTGGATCATAAGGAGAAGAATGAGTTGTTCGATAGCATAGTGGCCAAATACTCTGAACAGATTGTCAATTAGAAAAGTGTGTATATTTAAGCGTGTTCCAAGACATATATGTAGTACTCAACAGCTAGTGAACCTGATTCTGTTCTGAGAAATCTTCCCTTTCCCAAAAGGTTCTTTCCCTGGATCCATGCCTCGTCTGTGGCCTTCTCGTCGAGAACAGCTGTTGGGTGACTGGTGATGTAAGCGTCGTTGAAGGAGATTTCCTTGATCTTGTTGGAGATGACACCAACGGTGCTTTCATTGTGCACAGCGACACCAGAATAGGTGAAATGGATTCCACCACCGTTCTTCTTGGACTTGAGATACAATTGGCAGTCCAAGTTGTTGATATTCTCGTCTTTTGCAGTGGATGATCTCAAGTTGTCGATACCAAACAGCACTTCTGTGTCAAACGGATATTGCTCATCGAGGGTTTTAGTATACCCAGACTTGACCTTGACGAGAGTTAAAGAGCCAGCCTTGTTGTTGTAGACTGGCTGTGGCTCCTCGGCTTCCAAATGGATGAAGAATGCTGGCTTGAAAGAGGCGTTTGGGAGATGGTTTGACATTTTGGTGGGAGGAAATTGAAAGTAAGCGAAGCAATTGGGAGGATTCATGTATTTATATGGATTGTGGATTATATGGCACGATGTTAGTAAGCATGGAAAAAGAACGGAGATTAACCAACAAAATGACAAAATACAACAAACACAACAAATATATTGATAATTGATGAATATTAGTTATTGATAGACATTGACAACTGATAATGTCCACAGCCAGCGAGACCTTCACCTCCTCGTCGTACCAGTACAAGGAGACCAACTACAGGAAAGAACGCCAGATGCACGTCTGGCGAAACACGATGGAGAACCAGGACCACATGATCGTCCAGGCTCTCTACAGAGAGGATAGGAAGATCAGGTTCGAGACACCCGGGCAGGACCAGGCTGGCGAGGTCCAGCACACGGAGCTCAAGGTCAAGATGGTCGGTGATGGGTTTGCCCTGGGTGGGAACATGGCGAGGGCGAAGCACGAGATGCTCAAGAGGATAGCTGGGAAGAGCTAGACTAGGAGTATTCGATATAGTCTATAATGCTGGTATATGTGCTACGCTAGTAATGCTGTATAATGAATAATGAATATGATATAACAACCCATATACTTGTACTTTCGCGACCATATAAGGATACTTTTCATGGGGAAACAAAACTAGACAACTACAATATCCACCAAGACATCAAGAAATGCTCACCAAGAAGGCCACCCCTGTGTTCAGATCAGCGACAAACATCACCAAACGCCTCCAATCATCTATATCAAAAGAATCATCTTCAACCCCGGATGCTCCAAGGGATAAAGATCCATTACAACAAGCACCAAATCGTGAAACAACATGGTCAAGATCCCAAGCATCAAGATCACAAGTTATAAACCATGCAAAATTCATCCAAAAGGATCTTCAGGCTCAACCACAACCATATGCTGCAATTGATTTGATTGCTAAACAACCAATTCGTTATATCGATGATCGAATTGCTGTTTGTCAAGGTAATAAACAATTAGGCCAGGGTCATCCAAAGATTTATATTAATTTAGATCCTCAAAAACCGGCAACTTGTGGTTATTGTGGTCTTAGATTTGCACAGGATCAATTCAAACAGGAAATTGAGGCCGCCGAGAAGTAAACCCTTATTTATTATTTATTACTATTTATTACATATTTATACAACTGGTGCTTCACCATGTAAGAATGATAATACCCCCCATATGAATATAATAACACTTAAATCAAATATAATCAAATGAATTAATTCTTGATATTTAACAATCCATCTAATCTTATTTTTATAATATGATGATAAAATAATATCAGGTATATAATTTAAATATTTTAAAATTTTGGAATTATAATTATAATGAGAATCTTCCAATTTATTCAAACGTAGCGCGTAAATTGATGTAAGTATAATTTCCATACTGATCCAAATTTTTGTAAATCCTGAATCAAATTTATGAACCCTTAGTATCTCATATGATGAAGAATGGAATCCTTGGAAATGATAAAAATATAATGTTAAAAAGGAAAAGAAAATCAATTTAATCAACATGAATTTGGCTTTGAAATGATCATTAATACTCTTATTATATTCTGCTAATTGAGTATGATATTCATTAATAGCAGGATCAACAGCTCTTGGATCATCATTATTATTCAATGAAGGAGTAGAACCTAATGGATTAACATTTGGATCTCCTGTTAATAATTTACTTAAAACTTCATTATTAAAAGGTGAGAATTCAGCACTGTCATTCATGGTATGTTTATGATTACCCAACATTGATTGTAACATTTCTTCAAAATCTTGAGCCTCGGATTGTAATTGTGGATTAGGTCCCTTTGGTCCCTTCAAAGAATCAAATTGCGAGATATCAACATCTTCAGGATCATCATGTTCAATTGATTGTGATATACGATTTGCTGATTTATTTAATGATTCATGAGATTTTATAGATTCTGATTCTTTTAAAGCTTCTGAATAATCTCCAGTGATTTTACCTAATCTAGATGTCCCATTCTTAATCTTGGCTGCTCTTCTTTCTCTTAATCTTTGTCTTTTTTCAGCTTCACTGGACATATTCAAGTTCTTTAGATAATGAGATTAAATTTTGTTACTGGATCCATTTGTCTTGTCGAGTTTATATTGTTGCATGAAAAATTCGCGGGTCATGACAAATTTGACAGATCGGAAAAACAATACATCAATTTCTACATTGAAAACTAGTTCACGATTCACTAGATTGTTATATAATGGTATTATAGCAATTGGTCAATTGCCCTCTCCCACATAACAACACATCACAACTGTCTTTTTTTTTTTTTTTTTTAATTTCAAGCTTCACGGTGCACTCATGAGCTTAGGAGAGAAATGCATTTACGCACGAACTGATTAATCAAATTAAACAGACAGTGTGGGACTCAATCTATGACATAGCCATACCCACTAAAACTCACCTTTCTACATCTCAAAATAGAAATTTGAACATGATTATCACAATTCTGTTGACCAAACAGATATAGACCGTCAATGATTCAAAAGACTTCAATTGAAATGCATTTGTATTCTTCTTCTTCTTCTTCTTCTTCTTCTTCTTCTTCTTCTTCTTCTTCTTCTTCTTCTTCTTCTTCTTTTTGCTCTTTTTTTTTTGTTTTGAGTTTTGACTTTTTTTGATCTATTCAAATCATCATATCAAAAGATTTTGATACCTGGCAAAAAGCTTTCTCGATTTGACCCTGCCAAAGTCAATGAGAAAGCAGCCAGCGACTTGAACTTCAGGATAAATCCCAAAACGATCAAAATGATGCCAATCAACATTCAAAGAAACATTTCAACCAAATCCTCGTCATAACTTGTAGTCACACACCAGACCTTGAACAAGAATCAAAAGATTTGCCTCCATGAATCTGTGAATATATTGTTGAAAGACATATGGATCACCACTCCATTTCATCCACATGATAAAACACGTAGATTGTCTAATTTGCAAAACTCTCAACCCGCACATAACCCTCTATTGAAGAAGAATAACAAAACAAAATCCCCCAGTATGGCAACACGTACCCAAACATTTGTTCGGACAACCCTTGGAGCTCAAATGGCCCTGGAATAAACCTGTGGAGTAAAAACTCTGGAAACAAAAACCTGTGGAGCACGAAGACTCTGGAACGATAATAACCTGTGGAGCATTGATGGCTCTGGAAAAAATGATGATAACCTGTGGAGCAATGATGGCTCTGGAATAATGATGATGACCTGTGGAGCACTAAGGCTCTGGGAATTATAATAGCCTATGGAGCGTTGATGGCTCTGGAAAAAATGATGATAACCTGTGGAGCATTGATGGCTCTGGATAAAATGATGATAACCTGTGGAGCAATGATGGCTCTGGAAAAAACAATGACAATACCTATGGAGCACGAAGACTCTGGAACAATAATAACCTGTGGAGCATTGATGGCTCTGAAATAATGATGATAACCTGTGGAGCATTGATAACTCTGGAAAAGACGATGACAAAACCTATGTAGCACGAAGACTCTGGAACAATAATAACCTATGGAGCATTGATGGCTCTGGAAGAAATGATGATAACCTGTGGAGCGTTGATGGCTCTGGAAAACAAACGATGACAATACCCATGGAGCTCTAAGACTCTGGAACAATAATAACCTATGGAGCATTGATGGCTCTGGAAGAAATGATGATAACCTGTGGAGCGTTGATGGCTCTGGAAAACAAACGATGACAATACCCATGGAGCTCTAAGACTCTGGAACAATAATAACCTATGGAGCATTGATGGCTCTGGAAAAAATGATGATAACCTGTGGAGCGTTGGTGGCTCTGGAAAACAAACGATGACAATACCTATGGAGCTCGAAGACTCTGGAACAATAATAACCTGTGGAGCAATCATGGCTCTGGAAAAAATGATGATAACCTGTGGAGCAATGATGGCTCTGGAAAAAACGATGACAATACTTGTGGAGCATGAAGACTCTGGAACAATAATAACCTGCGCAGCAATGATGGCTCTGGAACAATGACAACCTGTGGAGCATTGATGGCTCTGGAAAAAATGATGATAACCTGTGGAGCAATGATGGCTCTGGAATAATGATGATGACCTGTGGAGCACTAAGGCTCTGGGAATTATAATAGCCTATGGAGCGTTGATGGCTCTGGAAAAAATGATGATAACCTGTGGAGCATTGATAACTCTGGAAAGACGATGACAACCTGTGGAGCATGAAGACTCTGGAACAATAATAACCTATGAAGCACTAAGACTCTGGGAAAAATGATGATGACCTCTGGAGCATTGATAGCTCTGGAACTTTGAATAGCAACAACAGAAACCTAAAACAACTGGAAAATCTTTGACTAAAGATTTATCTGAAATGATACCAACAATGAATGAGAAACCTGGGAAGCATTTGAATGATGTTGAACCTGAAATGATGCATGATGAACAGCAACCTGGGAGTGGATTTCGATTTCAACCGCTTTGGTGTGTGCAATGACTAGAGTGATCATGATCAGATCGTGAAACAACTCAAAATCAACAAAGTTTCCCAATGTTGAGAATCCTCATAACAAGGTACTAGGTACCCTTGGCAGGTTATGATTCAACTCTATGGTTCATCCTCAAGTATCCGGACCACGGGCCATGAACCCCATGATCATCAACCTTTGGATTAAAACAATGCTGCTTGAGTGTCTCCCCTAACCATTGCAAAGCTAAATTGAAACCTAGATCACACTCATGGACGATACCAGCAAGACCTGAAATGATGATGGAATGATGATGAAACGATGAAGTGAATGAAATGATGAAATGAACTGAATAAACTAAATGAAATGAATGAAATGCTTCCCAGATGGATGAATGACAGCAGATGAACCACCAGCACAATGAATGATGAGATGAATAGGGTAGTATCACGATGAAGATCAGATGATGGAATAATGAGGAGCATAAAAGTGATGAGTAGAAAAGAAGAAGAGAATTGGGGGCAGCCCATCTATTTATCTTTTTCGAAAAATTGTATCTTTGTGTGAAGACCACAGCGACACAAAAACCATAGTGACACAAAAACAACAATTTGAACCAGCCTGGAAAACAATGAGCCTAGCCGTAGGCAGACACTGGATTCCTAGGCTGGGCTCTAAATTTCCCCCAGCGACCAACCTTCCCTAGTGATGTTGCAACCTAGTGAGCCAAAACAAACACATTAACCAGTTTCAAGATATTGCATCACGTAGACATTCCCTAATCACTTCATATTAGTCCAAAATTCACCCGAAAAAGTCCTGAGCCATACTCTACATCCCGCACAAGCATATTAGTATCATTTCAGCACTCAGCTGTTCCGCCTTTATTCCTATTTTCTCACTTCTTTGTTGGTTTACCGCTGGGTTGTCTTTGTGTTTACTTTTCGAGTTGGTGATAATTTGAAAAATTCGCGGGAATCTGTCATCGCAGCCGTGTCACCAGGGATATAAACCTATTCTGGTTTGTTAAGCGACGGTGCTCAATTGTGTTCCTGGAAGATCGAATTTCTCACATGTAACCACTATTGTGCAATATTTGATCTTCGATTGGTATAAAGAGACTGAGTTATGCTTCAATTGTCCACTCAATTCTTCAAACATTCAATCACAAGACGCTTACCTCTAAGAGCAATAACTATAAGAAATATGTCCGTGCAAAAAGATACCTGGTTAACATTGAACAATGGTAACAAAATCCCAGTTTCTGGGTTTGGTTTATACCAAATTCCTGTTGAAGACTCCACTAGATTGACCTATGAAGCATTGAAAGCTGGTTATAGACACATTGATTCAGCCCAAGCTTATAAGAACGAAGAAGAAGGTGCTAAAGGTATTGCACACTTCCTTAAAGAAAACCCAGAAGTTAAAAGATCAGATGTTTTCTTCACTACTAAAGTTAAAAATGGTAATCATGGTTATGAAAAAACCAAAGAAGTCATTGAAGAATCATTAGCTAAAGTTGGTCCATCTATTGATTACATTGATTTATTTTTAGTTCATTCACCAATCTCAAGTAAAGAATTAAGATTAGGAACTTGGAAGGCTTTACAAGAAGCTGTTGAATCAGGTAAAGTCAAATCAATTGGTGTTTCCAACTATGGTACCCCACACCTTGATGAATTATATGCCTGGGAAGGATTAAAGAATAAACCAGTTGTTAATCAATTAGAATTACATCCTTGGTTACCAAGAAAAGATTTACAAGAATATGGTAAAAAATATGATTTCTACTTAGAAGCTTATTCACCATTGACTCAAGCTAAAAAATTAGACAATCCTGAATTAGTTGCTATTGCAAAGAAACATAACGTTACACCAGCACAAATTTTATTGAGATGGTCATACGATCAAGGTTTTATCCCATTAGCCAAGACTGTTAATGTTGCAAGAATTGAAGAAAATTATAACGTCTTGGATAAGGTTCCTAAATTGGATGAAGAAGATTACAAAACTTTGGACAAACCAGATAGTTATGAAGTTTTAACCTGGGATCCAACAAAACACGTTGATGAATAATCTTAGCTTACAACTCATAAATTCTAATATATATTTTTGATTGATTCAATATGACGTGTAGTTTCATTTCAAATCGCTACCAACAATTTGTTCCCAAGTCTTACCTTCTTTTTTCAACTCTTCAGTCAATTCCTTTTTAATCTTATAAACTAAACCAGGACCTTTGTATGCAAAACTAGTATATAATTCAACATATTTAGCACCTGCCTTACCAAATTCTAGCACATCTTTACCTGTACTGATACCACCACATCCAACAAGTATTAAGTCTGTACCTTTAGTATATTTGGCAGCAGTTTTCAATGCTTTTAATGATAAAGGTTTCAATGGGGCACCTGATAGACCACCGGTTTGCTGAACTAGATCACCTCTTGATTTTAAGCCTTCCGGTCTTTGAATAGTAGTATTGGAAACGATTATACCATTGATTTTAGATTCTTTAGCAGAGTAAACAATTGATTTGATCTCTGATTCATCTAAATCTGGTGCAACTTTAACCAACACGGGTGTTTTTTTCTTATGTTCATCAATCAAACTATCTCTCTTGTTGACAACTTCTCTTAATAAGTTTGTTAATTTAGCTTCACCTTGTAAGTTACGTAAACCTGGGGTATTTGGAGATGAAACGTTAACAACCAAAACATCAGCAAATTGATTGAAATTTTCCACACCGGTTAAATAATCTTGCACTTCATCACCATTTTTATTCTTACCTAAATTGATTGCTAAAACTTTACCATCTCTCAAGGAATTATTTGGAACAGAATCAACATTGTTTCTGATGAAGAAACTTTCCAATCTTTCTTTTAACCTAACAACAACATCTAAATGACCATTTGAATTGAAACCATATCTATTGATAACAGCATCATCTTTTGGTAATCTGAAAAATCTTGGTTTTGGGTTACCAGGTTGTGGTACTGGTGTTATAGATCCAATTTCCACATAACCAAACCCAACATCAAATAATGGATCAATAATCTCACCATTTTTATCCAACCCAGCGGCAATACCCACTGGATTACTCAATTTCTTACCGAATAAGTCAACTTCTAGAATTTTATCATCATGATCACCACGTAAAGTTGGAGTGATCCCCCAACTCATTAGGAACACACCTAATTTATGACCATCTTCTGCATCTGTCAAGTTACGAATCAACGGACAGATGATATATTCATGTACTGATGACTTGGCGTCAAAGGCATAGTATGTGAACAGACCAGCACCTACCAATGCACCTGAGAATAAGAATGGATTGGTGAACAAGCCCGATTTTAGCACTGGACGACCATTATTTATGAATCTTTGTTGACTGGTGGAACCGAATCTCTTGAAAGATTGAACCGAGCAGCGAGTAAATATTCTGTTCATGGCGAGTCCTGGGTATAGAGTTATCCACTGAGAATAGAATCTGATTATCCAAAAAGCTTTCTCGTTGATGTATTTGATAAATCTCATGTTCCCATATATGTCCATGGAAAAAAACAGACAAACGTGTTACGGGACACATCGGTATAAAGGGCTGCATACAAAAATATCACCAGACGAGACATTTGGTGACTCAGCTACAAATTTGCTAGTCATGGTCATTAAATTAAAGAACATCTACCAAGATCTTGTTATTCAGATGATAACTGTCCCAGAATGAGTCCTTATCTATGATCTCCACGTTACATCCTTTGATTATAACCTGTTGAATCTCATCAAGATCTAAACTGTTTTTGGAGAAATCTTTCAAATTGAGATGACCGATGATCTTGAGTGTTCTTAGGTATGGGAAAATATTTGACTGAAGAGAGCATGATGTGGAAACAGCAGACGAAATGTATGATCTTTGCACTGTGTTTGACGAATCAATCAAGTTTAAATCATAAGATTCAGTGTGTTTATTACTCAATTCCAATATTTTGAGAGTCTCAAGTCTAGGTGCATATATGTTCTTTAGTTTTGAAACATTGCAATTTTTGATCACCAAAGATTCTAGTCTGGGTAGTTTAAAGTTCTGTATAATCTCAAGTCCATCAAAGAAGAATTCATTTTCATCCAGATCTGAATTATTATCATAGTCATCATAGTCATCAAATTCTTCAAAGTCATTAGCTTCCACGTCTCTATTCTTCACATAGTTATTACTATGTTTGGAATATAAATCCTCCTCTTCATTCATGTAATCCTGTAGCTTTAGCAATCTAACCCGGGGGAAAGTCTTTGTGTATTTCAGTGTATCCAAATGATCTAGCACTTCGAAGTAAAATTTTGGTGAGCAATAATACAAGTTTAAAGATTCAAGAGCAGGATACTCAACATTTTTTGAAATCAACAAATGATTGCAATTACTCTTAATCTCTTTTAAATTTTCAAAAACAATATGGTACCACTCCACTGGCTTCGAATGGGACAATCCTGTTATACCAGCATGTTCGTAAAACAAGGATTTGAACATCTTGAGATAGTTTGTGTCAATGTCATCTGCTCTGTACCGTATTTCAATCACCTTCTTCAGCTTTATCAACAGGGCAAGGATCTTATACGTTTTTAGATATGTAGTCTCATCACCAACTTGATGTATCATCACTTTGAAAAAATGGTAACTCTGGAATATCATGGTCAAGTTCAACTTCTCTTTGATTATAGCCTCAATTGTCACCACACTGGCCCCTTCATTGACCAAATCTTCACCATCTCTGTCGGTAATCACCAGCGTACTGAGCTTCTTCAACATTGGAACACGAGCAACTGAGCCCTCCAGCGTCCTTCTGTCCACGCTCGTTAGCACTTTGCAAATAAGCTCGTCTGGCAAAACACAGGGTGTCATTTTCCACAATTTTATTCCTCAAATCCGTCACAAGACTCAATATTAATTAATTTTCAAGACAAATTTGTCACCTTTTATACTATTTCCCCATATTTAAGCGCCCGGTTCAGCCAGGACTTTTGCGGAGAAGATCTACTCGGAAGAAAGTAAAAACAGATCTATAACTTTTATCTCAATATACAAACGACAGTAAACAACGTAGACACAACAGAAGCACCAAAGGAGAGCCTTGTAACCTCTTATGAGTTGGAATTATCAAAGTACTTGGCCTTTTGCAAGAACGCCCGGAAATCGTTATCCATATTCTTGTCAAGCAACGAACAGACACCACCAATGTCAGATTCACCCAAACGCGACGAGGGTTTCAGTGGTTGTATCCAAATCTTTAGAAGAAACTCCTTGTCCTGATCAGACCTGAGTGACCTCTTCATTATCAATGAAAACCCGGCAACAAGATTCTTATACTCAAATATCTGTGGTACTGTGCTGTGCTGAAACTCGTTGTTCAACAATATTCGCATCAATGCCTTGAACGTCTTGTACCCAATAATTGCAGGGATACGAAGTGCAAGTGTACCACCAGATTTCTCCAACGTCTTTGACCTCTCGCTATTGAAAAACAACCTGAAGCAGTGTAATATGAGATGATCAGACTGAGCATTGAACTCACTCTTATAAGCGAGTATTACCTTCAACATATCATTTTTGGTCTTGAGTGTCCAACGTCTCGAGTTACCACTCGTGTCAGTATTTGACTGAGCTGTTCCAGGTCTAGATTGGCCTATACTTCCACTGAAGGAAAAAATAATGTTAGCACTAAATCACACATCTGTAGATGTTTCAAAGGTATCATATTACTAATATAACCCCCATTTCTCCAATAACACAAAATCTGATGCTTCTCTTTGAATGAAATCTCTTCCGCTTTGAAATAACGCTTGTTGACTTGTCAGGGTATTTAGAAAATATCGTGAAGGAGGAACACCAATTGGAAATTCGTGTTCTTTCTCTTGAACACGTTCGAAATTGTACTTTTGAGAGTTCAACAAGGTGTTGACTCTTGTTGTCTCCTCGTTTATCAAAGACGAACCTCTTGTGACATTCGTACGGGTGGTGTCTAATGTACCAAATGAGTATTCGTCTTCCTCTGCATGTTGCTCGTCCAGTTCCTCATCCACATCTGGCTTGCCATAATTGAAGATCTTGAAAAAATGATTTTTGACCCTTTCATGAAACCTATGATGTGACTTTGATGAAAGATCCAGTGGTGCTTTACTTCCATCTGAAACCTCAATCTCTCCAGCTCTTTCCACATCACCAGCACCGTTTTGCGTCAAATCAGTCACAGAAGACGACGACAAGAGCTTGATACGCTCGTGGTAAGTATCCAACCGAGCCCTGCTGCTGCTACTGCTGCTTGGCCTCGAAACCATCTCCAAACAATAAGCCCAGCTAAACTAACGCCCTGTGTAGCCTCATAATGAGTAAAATAAGGTACGAAAACTCAATCTCTTATATAGCTAAAGTTCACTTTGTGCCAAATAGGTCGGAAGTCAGATTGATATCCGACCATGTAATTTCTGACTAAGCGATGAGATTAGAAAAAAATTTTGTATGTACATATGGGTTTCTTGATATAGGAAAATTGATTTAAACGTGAATTATTGTCAAGAGATCGGACTCAAAACTTCCAAAATGGGTAAATTCACTGGTAAAAATGGGACCATGGAAAGGGAGAACATGGGAAAATTCGAAAGAAGTGGTGATAACTTCAAGAAATCATCAAAATTCTCAAAGGATAAAAAGCTAAAACATGGTTTACGTAAAGTAAATGGCCAATATAAGGAAGCTGTTAGATCAGCTGCAGCTACTGAAATGTTATTACAAGAAGATGCAGGTTTTTTGGAGGCCGAGGGAATGGAAAAAACTTTTAAATTCAAACAAGATGAAATTAAAAGTGCAGTGGATCAAGGTACTTCGAATAAGGCATTTGATCTTAAACTAAAAGAATTTGGTCCTTACACCTTAGATTATTCAAGAACAGGTACCAATTTATTGATTGGTGGTCAAAAGGGACATGTTGCCGCTATGGACTGGAGAAAAGGTCAACTAAGTGCAGAATTACATTTGGGTGAAACCATTAATGCTGTTAAATATTTACAAAATGAACAATATTTTGCCGTTGCCCAAAAAAAATATACATTCATCTATGATCATGAAGGTACTGAATTACACAGAATGAAACAACATGTTGATGTGCAGCATTTAGAATTTTTACCATATCATTATCTATTAGCTACAGCTGGTAATACTGGGTTTTTAAAATATCAAGATGTATCAACTGGGTTATTGACCAATGAAATTAGAACAAAGATGGGTCCAACCACTGCAATGGCTCAAAATCCATATAATGCCATTATGCATTTAGGTAACTCTACAGGTGTTGTTTCACTATGGAGTCCCGCTGCTAATGAACCATTAGTCAAAATGCAAAGTTGTAGAGGTCCAGTAAAGAGTATAGCAATGGATAGATCAGGTAATTATATGGCTGTTGCAGGTGCTGATAAGACTTTAAAAATATGGGATATCAGAACTTTTAAAGAATTATATTCATATTATACACCTACCCCAGCTTCAAGTTTAGACATTTCAGATACAGGATTATTAAGTGTTTCATGGGGGCCACATGTAACGGTATGGAAAGATCCTTTTAAACAAAAGCAAAATTCACCATACATGAACCATTTGATTCCAGGCTCATCAATACAAAACATTCAATTTGTACCATTTGAAGATTTCTTAGGTGTGGGACATCGTGAAGGTGTTAGTAATTTAATTGTTCCAGGTTCTGGTGAAGCCAATTTCGATGCCTTGGAAGTTAATCCATATGAAACTGCTAAACAACGTCAAGAATCAGAAGTCCGTTCATTGTTACAAAAATTACCTGCCGATACTATTTCCTTGGATCCAAATGTTATAGGTACAGTGGATAAGAGAGCTAATCAACAAAGATTAAAACCATCAGATTTGAATGAATTGGATAAGAGAAAAACTCAAGATGATGAAACTAAAACTGAACCTAGAGCTGATGTTAAAGGTAAAAATTCAGCATTGCGTCGCCATTTAAGAAAGAAGACACAAAATGTTATAGATCAAAGAAAGATGAGATTAGAAGCTAATTTAAAGAGAGAAAAAGAGTTAAGAGCTAAGAAGGTTAAACAAGATAGAGGTGAACCTGAAGAAAAAGAATTATTGGGTCCTGCCCTATCAAGATTTAAATGATTATTAAATCACACTTGCATAGACTAATGAACATATCCTTGTACACTATACTTTAAATCATTGTAATACTACAGCTTATAAATCATAATTTTACATTCTTTTCATAATTACATGGATCACATATCTATATCACCTTTAAAAGTTAAGGTATCTTCAAATCTAGCACCATTAATGTCAGCTTTAATGAAAGTAGAATTTGCATCTTCGATCGAATCAAGATTTTTGATACCTTTTTTAGCAGCGACTAAAATCAAACCTCTTGATCTTATACTCTCCACTAAATCTGGAACTAATACTAATAATTCGGATGGAACAATTATACCTAATAAATTGTTTAAAGTGGCAAATCTTGTAGCTTCTTTAATTGAACGTGTAGCGAAATCTTCATTCTTCACAATTTCAGTTGACCAGCCATTAGCTGAACTTATTTCAAATCTATCATCTATGAAATGAACACCACTAACATTGAAAAATACTGGATAATTTGGTTGTTTCCAGTTCAAAATAGAACAAACTGATTGATTGTTTGATGAAAATACAATTGATCTTGTACGTTTAACATTTGTGGAACGAATTTCACGAACATGATCAAAAACAGAAGTCAATGTTAAATCAACAAATTTATCTAAATCAGTTGTTTTTGGTAATGTTATTGGTACTTCTTTAATTTCAGCTTCAGTTGGATATAATACTTCCACATTCAAATTAACAAAATCTGGTAAAATTTTCAAAATATCAACCAAGAAAATATAGTTATTTGCCAGTAATTGATTCAAGTTTTTTATGAAATCAGTTCTTGATTCAGTATCTGGTAAAATGAAATTGTTGACATCATATTTTGTTATAGCTTTTAATTGTTCCACTGAAAGATTGAATAGAGAAATAGATGTACCAGCGACATTAATGTTCCAGCTTGGACAGACAATTGGTGTACCATCAGATAACATTGACACATTTATCTTTGCATAGTCACCTGATAATGATGAAGCAGTGACAAAACTTAAAACGGAGTTTTGTAGACCAACATTCACATTGGTATTCCCACTTGTTGATTTCCAATAAGTATCGTATTTAGAGATTTCTAATGGGATGCCTGAATATGGATGAATAACCTGGAATGCAAATCTCAATTCACCGACATTTTTCAAACGACCATCAAATAAAGGAAGCACAGTTAGATTATTTAGTCCATCATTTGAGACTTTAGTGAAGACATCGGATAATGCTGATGTTTTGGCGATTAATTTTGTACCAAAAGATGGAAATATTTCGAAATCAATGGAGAATTTCTCCAAAGAGTCAATTTGGAATGCAACTGTGTGATCTGTGTCTGTTGCTGGCAACAAAATGTTTCTCGGTACAACATCACTAATTCTTGATGTGATGACAACTCTTCCCGGAAGAGATGAAATAACCTCATCTTGATTGAGTACAATAGAATCTCTACCCAATGCGAAATGTAGTTGGACAAAAATCTTTTTTTCCAAAAAGTTATGACCATATCTTCTTAATGGAATAATAGGAGGTGGTAATGATAAATCTGGTATGGCATCTAGGTTGAAAGTATCAGGGTTCAATGTGAAAGTTGGTGGTATAGATGGAGAGTCGGACCCTTTTGGAGCATTGGCGACTTTTAATGGTGACAATATGTTTCTTGAATGTATTTTGTGTTGTAATTCACTGATGAGAACATTCAAGACGTTTACGTGACCTTCCCAAGATGCATGAAATAAAGGTGTTAAATTGTCTTCATCTTTAATATCAATCTTGGCACCAGCTTTAATCAATGCAGCAGTACTTCTTGGATGACCTTCACTTGCTGAGTATAAGATTGGTGGCCATTTGTTGAACCCATCAAGGGCATTCGGGTCCGCATCATTCTCAGTCAATAAAGGAACAAATTGGAAATTACCTGTTTTAGCAGCAACGTGTAATGGTAACAAACCTTCTGCATCTTTTTGATATTTTTTTACACTTGGTTTAGATAATAATAGCACTGCAGCTTCATAGTTCCCTGCTTTACATGCAACATTCAATGGTAGATATTGTGGGTGTGTCTCACTATTTGTTGGTGCTGGATCAGCACCTAACTCCATCAATGTTTTGACAGTATCTAGATGGTTTTTATCAATTGCAAGTAATAATGGTGACATTGCATCATAATCCAAAGCATTCAATTTGGTAACAGTCTCAGGTGATGAACATAACAAGGAGATCAAATCTGATCTACCCAATTCAGCAGCATAATGTAAAGGTAGTCTACCACTAATATCCTTGGCGTTCAAATTCAATTCTTGCTTGATACCCAATTCAACCACAAATGTTCTTTTTTCAGATGTATTACAAGAAGCTTCATGTATGATGCTTCTCTGTGAAATTTCATCAGTCGTTGCTAAATTTATTGAGTTTTCTGCTTCGGAATAAAAATGTGATAATATGTCATCGGGTATTTTGGTGTTGATTGATAAGAAAAATATTTTAGTTAATTTAAAGTTTGCATTAGGTGAGCTCTTAATTCTATTGATGAAGTCCAATAATAAGTTATCCACAGCTGACGAAAATGCAATATTGGTGAATTCCGAGTATAGTTCATCAATCTCAGAATCATCAATTTGTATGACTGAAGCAGAGGCATCTGTTGGAGGTAGCTCATGTAAATTTGCATTTGGATCAACTGGAGATCCAACTGTACTGCTATTATTGTTCAATTGTAAACTAGAGAATTCACTATAGGATATCGATCCATTCTTTTGATCGGCACCATCGTAATTATATCTAACGACATGTTCACCTTCTGCTTGTGCTTCTAATTCAACAAGCGAGTTGGCGCATATGTCACTTAACTCTGAGATTTCTGCCCTGTTGAAAACAGGCTGAACAGAAACGGCTTTAGACAAATATAGTTCCTTTGTATGAGATTTGGATCTTTTATCCCATTTTTTCAAAACTTTTGAGAACCCGGTTTGGTTCAATTCAACAAATTGTTCTAGTCTATCCAAATCTCTTGTGAATCTTTTAAAACCATCATATAGAGTAATATAAGCGATTGAAGTCTTTGAATCTAATCTATTTTTAGAAATTGCAACGTTTTTCTTCTTGACCAAAATATCCAATCTGATTTTCAAATCTGATTCCTTCTCTAGATAAAAAGAGTTGACTTTTTCTAATTCTCTTTCAAGTCTGAAAAAGAATGAAGTTTTGTTCTCTTGAAGTGTACGTTCCACATCAATTTCTGTCGATGTGCCATATTGTGGGATTGCCAACGATTTTATCAACTGGTCATAATTAGTTAGTACTATGAAGTGCGTGGAATGCCAATAGACGAGAGCTTACCTTTTTCAATGCTTTATAGTTGATGAAGTGACCGATATACTCGGGCAATTCAAGTTGCCTCGACTCAAGATATTTACCAAATTTCCTGTAAGCATTTGTTAGTATTCCGTTGATGATAGTTTTTTGGAGTGATAACGTACATGATTCAATATGCTTAGACTTTGATGGGTATGAGCAGCTGATACCTCAAAATGAACAATTGAAATGGGAACTGAAATGTATTTATGTGTTCGAAGTTTTGTAGAATTTTTTGTACACGTTTAAACGGTTTTTTCACTGGTTGTATCAAAATCAACCAATAATTTAAATACTGGTATACTTGTTTATGCAAGTTCAAACAAACGGAATCAAAGGTCTAGTACCAGACTTTGCAGAGTCATAAACGGACAGCTATAATTGGTGATCACCTCTTCAAAGGGATGAGAAGTCCAGTTGTTTGATCGTGAACAGCTAAACGTGTTTGACTTAGACGAGATTAACAGCTTGTTTAGGGCTGTCAGCTTTTTTTATTGACACTTTTTGAATTTGAATTTGACAATTCCAATCATGACCGTTTTCCGCCAGCCTAAATCTTTTCATTTTAGACGGAGGAAAAACAAATTTAGGCAGGTAAGCGAACCCAACAGGCTGAAATTTTTGCCCCTGGTTGCAAAATTTGACACACGTGCTGATGAAGGATTTTCAGATTTAGACAGGCAGGCGCAGAAAGGAGCAGCCTGGAGCAAGCCCGTGGCCGAACCAGGAATCCTGCCTAAGCGGCATTGTTGAGGACGGCACTAAATAAGATGAGCTTGTACAATGTATCCTACAACATGCCTGAACCATTTGGTGTACTATCTATTGGTTCAATGGAGGTTTTGAGGTGACGTGAATTTGGTTGCTGAGCACTTGATGGTTTTCATTTATCATTGAAAGTCACCTTCTCGGGTTAATAGAATCAATCCGACAAGATCAAAGCAGCATTAATCTCATCGTCGAACTTTGTCTCATCAACATTATCAACTTCTTCTGGACCATTATCTCCCATCAACCTAGAAACCAAATCCTTCAAACTGCTACAGCTTTGAAATAGCTCGTTGATTTCGGACTCTTCGAACTCGACATCCTGGCCGATATAAGTATCAACCAAAAGCCAGAAAAATGCTATCATGTCATCCACTGAGAGCTCAGGTCCCAACAACCTGGTCTTATAGCTTTGCAACAATTTCACAATGGATTTGTTGTTTCTGAAAAAGCTGGCCAAAAACCTCTTGCTATCACTTATAGGCTCTTTGGATCTGTTGTTGTGTGTGGATTTGAGTGCTGATAGCTGAAGTTTGAGCTGGAAATTCGTTTCTCTCATGAGTCGATATAACCTAGAATGTCAGTATTTGATCTCTCTTCTGGTCATTTCAACAGCCACTTACTTAGCTCTCATACTGCAAAAGCTCTTCAAGTCCAAACCAGATACCGTTGTCACTGTTATAATGACTTTATCCATCCGAATCGTTCTTGATCTATAGTTCTCCAACTTGATCAATGAGACCCTCATTTGCACATCCTTCAAGAAGCTGGCGATACTTTGATCACTGGGCAAGCCCTTCTCGTCCATCTTACATACAATGTTTACCATAAATGATGAACACATTGGGTTCTTGGTGTGTGAGATATCTATGATTTCCATCATATCGTACTGAGCAGTGTATTATTTCCTCCTTTTGAAATTTTGAAGGCTTTATCAGAAACCAGCAATATTCTAAAAGAAAACCACTAACTTATAAACAACATAGTAGCCGCTGAGTCTTGTGCTTTGTTTACCATTCGTTATACTGGTGTGTCCCTTAACAGCATTTCACGAACTACCCGCGAATTCTCATTTTCATTTGGTAAATCAGAAAAATTGAATCTGTTTACTTTCAGCTAATGGCGTTTAAAACAACAAGTGAATCAGCCAATTTGTAAGCTATTTTGCAATTGAGAAGAGCTCTTAAATACTTAGTTTCAACTGCTTTTAGTCTAATTAGCGGTTATTACTCATTTCAAGTGCGTTCAGAAGTGAAGAATTGAGCAAAGTTTAACGAGATTTTTTCTACTGGTAAGTTTTGCAGTGTTTTGATTTTGATTTGCTGTGATTGGAAAGACAAGACATGTCAAAAAGTGACTCAAGACTACAGAGTTTCAACATTGGAACCAGGGACATTACTTTGGATAATTCAATGGCTTTATGAGCCTTTTCTGCTCAAATTCTCAATTCGAAACAAATGTGTCCCCATCGTTTAGGGGTATGGCGATGAAATAGTGATGGAGTTTCATTGCGTCTTATTCTAACATACAATCACAAAGTATCAATATCCACTTCTACAAAAGGTCACAACTAACATTATTTTAGCTATACTTGATTTCCAATTTGATATCGAAATAAAAATTGACTCTGCTATTGATTGACAACTTCGAAAATGGATAGTATACTAGATTTTTCGAAAGATCTAGATATCCAAGTATTAGATAACGTTGTTCAAACTTTCTATGGTGGTTCAGGTGCTGATCAAAAAGCTGCTCAGGAAATCATTACCAAATTTCAAGAACATCCTGATGCATGGCAAAGAGCTGATCAGATCTTACAATCGAGTTCAAATTCACAAACAAAATATATTGGTCTCTCCACTTTAGATAAATTGATCCAAACAAAATGGAAATTATTACCTGATGAACAAAGAAAGGGGATCAGAAATTTTATTGTAAACATGATCATTGCCTTGTGTGACGATGATGAGCAATTCCAAACTCAAAGATCCTTGATTAATAAGTGTGATTTGACATTGGTTCAAATATTGAAGCAAGAATGGCCTGAAAACTGGCCAACTTTTATCCCAGAAATTGTTCAATCTTCAAGAGCAGGTTTCAATGTCTGTGAAAATAACATGGTTATCTTGAAACTTTTGTCTGAAGAAGTTTTCGATTACTCTGCTGAACAAATGACCCAAGCGAAGATAAAAAATTTAAAGACAAGAATGGGTGAAGAATTTTCTGAAATTTTCAAATTATGTTATGAAGTTTTAGATAAAGCCACTAGACCTTCATTGATTGTTACAACTTTGAAATCTTTATTGAAATATTTACAATGGATTCCATTAGGTTATATTTTCGAAACTGATTTGTTGAATTTGTTGACAAATAAATTTTTAGCATCTGAAGATACAAGAGCAATTACTTTGAAATGTTTAACTGAAGCTGCTTCGTTGACATCACCAAATTATGATGCTAAATTTGTGGAGATGTTTAGAGATTCAATTAGTCAAATCGCTAATGTTGTTCCACCAGGTTCTGATCTAAGACGTTCTTATCAAGTTGCCAACTCAAATGATCAAGCTTTCTTACAAGATCTTGCAATGTTCATTTGTACATTCTTGGCCAATCACAATATTGCATTGGAACAACATGAAGAATCAAGAGAATTACTTTTGACTGCTCATCAATATTTAATCGAGCTATCTAAAATTGAAGAAAGAGAATTGTTCAAGACTTGTTTGGATTATTGGGGTAAATTAGTCAGCTCTTTATACACCGAAGTACAACAATTACCAGCTAATGAGTTATCACCTTTAATGCAATTGGGTTATAGCCAAGCATTAGGTTCAAGTAGTGCTGGTGGTGCACCAAACCCAGAATTATTGAACAAATACCCATTGAGAAAACATATTTATGCTAATTTGTTATCAGAATTGAGATTAGTTATTATTGAATCAATGGCCAAACCTGAAGAAGTGTTAGTTGTCCAAAATGATGAAGGTGAAATTGTTCGTGAATTCGTCAAGGAAAGTGACACCATTACTTTATACAAGACCATGAGAGAAGTTTTAGTGTATTTGACTCATCTTGATGTCGTTGATACCGAACAAATCATGAGTGATAAGTTATCTAAACAAATTGATGGGTCTGAATGGTCATGGCATAACATTAATACCTTATGTTGGGCTATTGGTTCAATATCTGGTACAATGAATGAAGAAATGGAAAAAAGATTTCTTGTTGCTGTCATCAAGGATCTTTTGGCACTAACTGAAATGAAACGTGGTAAAGATAACAAAGCTGTTGTTGCCTCCAATATAATGTATATTGTTGGTCAATATCCAAGATTTTTGAAAGCACATTGGAAATTTTTGAAAACAGTCATTAACAAATTATTCGAATTCATGCATGAAACTCATGAAGGTGTTCAAGATATGGCTTGTGATACTTTTATTAAAATTACTTTGAAATGTCGTCGTCATTTTGTTGTTCAACAACCAAATGAATCTGAACCATTTATCGATGAAATTATCAGAAATATTCAAAGTATCACTGAAGATTTACAACCTCAACAAGTCCATACATTTTATGAAGCATGTGGTTATATTGTTGGTGCTCAGACCCAACCTGCTGTTAGAGATCGTTTATTGAATGATTTAATGCAATTTCCAAACTTGGCCTGGAACACAATTGTTGAACAAGCTGGTGCAGATCCAACATTATTAACCAATCCGGAAACTGTTAAGGTCATTGCCAATATCATCAAAACAAATGTTGCTGTTTGTATCTCATTAGGTCCTGGATTTTATACTCAATTAGGATTGATCTATGGTAATATGTTGTCATTATACAAAGCTGTCTCAACAATGATTTCAGATGCTGTTGCTAATGAAGGTTTAATCGCTACAAAAACACCAAAAGTTAGAGGTTTACGTACAATTAAAAAGGAAATTTTACATTTGATTGAAGCATATATTTCTAAAGGTGAAAACTTGGATCAAATTGTTTCCACTTTAGTTGAACCATTATTGACCACTATCTTGGATGATTATAAATCAAATGTTCCAGATGCTCGTGATGCTGAAGTTTTAAATTGTTTAACCACTGTTGTATCAAAAGTTGGTCATATGATTCCAGAAGGTGTTGTATTGATTTTACAACATGTATTTGAACCAACACTAGATATGATTAACAAAGATTTCACTGAATATCCAGAACATAGAGTTGAATTTTATAAATTATTGAGAGAAATTGATTTGAAGGCATTTAACGCCTTGTTACAACTTTCAGGTGATGCGTTCCAATTATTAGTTAATGCAATCTTATGGGCTTTTAGACATAATAATAGAGATGTTGAAAGTAATGGATTAAGTTTGGCTATTGAATTATTGAAGAATGTGGAAAAATTGGGTACAACTCCATTTACAACTGCATTCTATCAAAACTTTTATTTCCCAATCTTGGCTGATGCATTTTTCGTTATTACTGATTCTGATCATAAAGCTGGTTTCCAATCATTATCTCAATTGTTATCCAAGATGATTGAATTAGTCGAGGGTAATATTATTAAAGAACCTTTATACACAGAAGGTCAAGCACCAGCGGGGACTTCAAATGCTGTTTTCTTACACGAATACATTGCAAATATGTTGAGTAATGCATTCCCAAATTTATTACCTGAACAAGTTGAAAATTTCATCAAGGCATTAGTTGCTCAACATCGTGATCAATCTAAATTCAAGGCAACATTACGTGATTTCCTTGTACAAATTAAACAACATGGTGGTGATGCAACTGATTATTTATTCGCAGAAGATCGTGAATATGAATTAGCTGAAAAACAACGTTTAGATAGAGAAAAAGCTTCAAAAGTTGGTGGGTTATTAAAACCTTCAGAATTAGATGATGATTAAGTTCAATAAATCTGCATATATTTGATTTTGAAATGTGTCTCTAGGTTTTTATGGATCTATTGGTGGGTTTTAGGAATTTAGATTGCATAAATGTCATTTTTTGATTTTTTTTTGTGTCATTAAATGCGCTCTTCCAGAACTCATAAACTTGCTGGTATATAGAAATCGGGGCTATTGTTATATATTATTGATTTTAATAAAAAGATTTGATATTAATTACAATCACGTATGAGACGACGTTAATATTTACAAGTGTTGTATTGAATGATCGTTATATATAATGCAGTAGAGCAGTTGTTTAGTTGATTTGCTTTATAGCATCTTGAAGTTTAACAAAAGAATTTTTTGGACCTGGAACACCACCTTTAACTAATAAGAATCCATTTTCAGCATCAACTTCCACGATTTTAACATTTTGTTTAGTATTATTTTTATTACCCATATGACCAGGCATTTTTTTACCCTTGTTAATACGACCAGGATCTTGATTTTGACCAAAAGAACCACCATGTCTATGCATGATAGAAGTACCGTGTGATGCTCTTAAACCACCGAATCCCCAACGTTTCATGACACCTGCGAAACCTTTACCTTTAGATACACCTTTTACGTCTATTAGTTGACCAGGTTGGAAATGATCAGCTTTTAATTGGGTTCCGATTGGTAAAAGACCGGATTCATCTTTGATTTGAAATTCACCGACTCTTGATTTTGGATTCACACCAGCTTTAGCAAAATGACCTAACATGGCTCTGGTTACTTTATATGGAGATTTTCTACCATAACCTAATTGCACTGCGTAATAACCATTTAATTCTGCAGTTTTAGTATATGTAACTTCTAAAGCATCAACTTCCAAGACAGTAACACCGAATCTTTCACCGGTTTCCTTATCGAAATATGCAGCCATACCACGCTTTATAGCGATCAATCCTGGACGAGATGGTAATCTTTTTCTCAATCTAGCTTCTTCTGGTGAATGTGCAATTGATGGAGCTTCACTAAATTTTGAAATTGTACTTGGTGCGGTTAATGAGGCCCCATGACGAGTCAAATTTGGGTATGAACGTGCTGCAAAGGGCAGACTCTTCTTTAAGAGACTGCTTATACCCCATATACTGTTCATCTTGTGTATAAATTGAGCTAAAGATGGCCTTTTGAGTATCTGATCTCAATTGTGTTGATAGTTTATATTTTTCAATTTTGCGCGGACGTCGCGAATTATGAAAAATCACAACCACGGGTAAAAGTCGCGAAAGAGCTGTGATTATATAATCATATAGCTGTTCACAGTTCACAGTTCACAGTTCACAGTCCTACGTGCTATTTATCTGTTTGTTCAATTCATGGAAAGCTGTGAATTTTTTGAGTCTGCACCTGGAAACATGTATACATTGATAAAACCAAAATTATTTAGTCATGTTCCATATATTGCAAGACGCTGCAATGATTTGGCCATTAATATTTAATGAAGTTTGAATATTTCTTGTATTTAGATTTGTACGCTTAAAAATGTTACAATTCTTTATACTTCAAGAGATATTTGAATGAATGCAGTAATGATTGATCCTTGATAACTTCCATTATATTATGGTAGTAAAATAGATCATTCTGATTTGAACGCTAGATCCTACTTTAGGGTATCATGATAGATCCATTGATTTCATGTTAATAACTGATACACACCTAAGCTTAGAATAACTGAGAATAGTTATCTTGTTAACCGTTTTTTTGACATACGAAAATTTGTTGTATAATCACGCAATTGGCGTTCACCATTTGGTATCTTAAGCCCAGTTATTGACTTTGAACAAAATGGATAATATGTCGAAAGCTTTGGTTTACACATTGATTACTACCTGCTTCTATGCTTTGGAATTAACTATATTGTTTATATGAGAAATGAATTTGTTTAGTCTTTTATAAATTGAGCAATCCTTCTTTATAATTTGAACGATCATATTTTACTATCACTAAAATTTGTAGAAGATATAGTCTATTAAAAACACTACAATTTCAACTATAATCATGCTTAATTCCATATATGTACAAGTTATGATATTTGTGCAAAATTCTATCATACAAATATTGATGTATTTGACCCCCAATGAACACTTCCAACAACATTTCATCATTTAATCTTTTTATCTTTAATCTTGATAGTTTCGTCACCAACGAAAATACCTTTACCCTTATATGGTTCAGGTGGACGGAATGCTCTCAAATTAGCAGCAAATAAGAACACCTGTTGTTTATTAGCACCTTCAATAATGACTCTAGTTGGCACTGGTGATGAAACGGTTAAACCTTTTGGAACGTATAACCCTTGTGGAATAGATGCACCAACTTTCATGGTAACAAATGGACCATCTGGTTTCTCCTCAACTTGTGCCCTGTAACCGGTACCCACCAGTCTTACCAGCACAACGTGACCTTCAGTGACACCTGTTACGTGGTTATTCAACACTGATCTGGTGGTACCCCATAAAGCCTTTTGTTGTTTATCCTTTTTATCTTTGATTTCGAGTAATAATTTGTCTGCTTCATTGGTGAATTTCACAAAATCTGGTATATCAAGTTGTAATTCACCCTTTGGACCTGTGACTTTAGCTATTCTATTTAAATTCAAGACATTTCTACCTTTTCTTATAGTTTTAATCTCTGGACGTTCAAGTAGTTCAATTTTAACCTCTTGTGGTACATATATTGGTGCGGAACCAATATATGATGGTCGTAGCACACTGCTCGAGAACAGTCTCTTCGACAATTGTGCAGATGACTTTATGCTAAACATTATCAAGACAATAATAGATCAAAGTATCAGCTTTATTTACTTCTGTTTTTGGATCACGTTTCGCCAATTTGTATGGATTTTTCACTCTTTGGTATATTTTTTTATCTCGAAATTTTCGCGAATTTCCGGGTCACAAATCTGCAAAAAATTATTTATATAGCTAAGCTCATCTCTAAAACATTAACAGGATTTACATTCCAAAAGCTTCAATAGCTTAATTTATATCAATATGGTTAGAAAGTTGAAACATCATGAGCAGAAACTGCTGAAGAAAGTGGATTTTTTGGACTGGAAACAGGACCAGGGTCATAGAGATGCACAAGTGATGAGAACATATCATATACAAAATCGTGAAGATTATCATAAATATAATAAAATTTGTGGTGAAATTCGTAAATTAGCACATAAATTATCATTATTACCACCACAAGATCCAATACGTTTAAAACATGAAGAACTTCTTTTAGAAAAATTATATTCAATGGGGATTTTATCAACAAAATCAAAAGTTTCAGATTTAGAAAATAAAGTAACTGTTAGTGCATTATGTCGTCGTCGTATAGCAACAGTTATGTGTCGTATGAAAATGGCTGAAAGTATGAGTGATGCAGTGACATTTGTTGAACAAGGTCATGTTAGAGTAGGACCAAATGTTATAACAGATCCTGCTTATTTAGTTACAAGAAATATGGAAGATTACTTAACATGGGTTGATACAAGTAAGATTAAACAAAATGTTTTGAAATATAGAAACAAAATTGATGATTTCGATTTGGCTTGATGATCATAAAAGTGTTGTTTGTATATTAGTGGATTAATTAATTGGTTTCGCATTTTTGGTTTAACTAATTTGTAGCTACGATAAAGTAAATCTAAAAAATATCTATGACTGATTATACAAATGTAATGATAATGGAAAGTTGAATGAATGAAAAGAAAAGCAGTAAACTAGATTGATCTAAAGAACTGAGAATGACGTTAAAAGGTCCTTATATATTATGATTGATGAAACGCAGGGGTATTATTTATGAAGGTGGAAAGACGATGAACATTAAATATTTATCTTGTAGTTATCACTAGCACCTAATTGATTTCTCAAATCAGCTTTACTACCAGATCTTGGTAATTCTTCAGAACTTGGTGAGTTATAAGTATGTTGACTTGTGAAAGGAGCTGATTGATATGGAGCTTGACCATATGGATCAAATTGACCTTGGGCAGCCGCAGCGGCAGAAGCTGCACTTTGACTTGTTAAACTACCATTTTTTGAATTATTAGCACTATGCATCTGAGTAAATGAACCAGCTGGTCTGTATAATGTCTTTTTACCAATCTCCACAGGATCAACCATAACAATACTTTGTCTTATATGATGAGGAGATGGTGGTGTAATATCTCTTTTACCAAAAGCTTGTGGTTGTTGTACTGGGAAATTTTGAAATTGTGCAGCTGATGGAGATATTGGTGAAGTTGGAGAGAAAATTTGATCTGAAACATGTAATGGATTAAATGGTTTAATAGTTAAATTTGGTTTAGTTCCACCTGTTAAGGATTTCTTTGGTGCAAAATCTGTATCTGTTACAATAGAATCATAATTTATTTTACTTGGTGATGGAACTGTATTTAATGGTTTTAATGGTTGAGGTGGTGCATAAGATCTTTGAGAAATTTGTGGAGATGATGGTTGTCCTTGAGCATAATATGGTGGTTGATACATTTGATGTTGTGGAGTTTGTTGTGGATAATAGGCTTGTTGTGGTTGTTGTTGATAATATTGTTCTTGTGGTTGTGGTTCATCATATTGTGCCAATGGGATTGATGAATATATAGATGAAACAGCTCTGTTGTTCTTGGAGTTCTTGTTGTTAGCAGATAGTTGAGGAGCAGCAGATAGGAATGTATTTGTGTTGTTCTTTGGATCGAGACTTCCTAATGAAGCATCAGCTTCTTCTTCAGCTTCCAAATCAGCTTGAGCTTGAGCCTGGGCTTGAGCCTGGGCTCGAGCTTCATATTCAGCTTGTTCAAAGACATTTTCAGTATCAATTTTTGGTAATGGTGGAACATCAGATTGTGGAGCTTGAGCATCATTTGGTTTTCTAACAGAATTTTCTCTATCAAAATAAACTCTATAAACACTTCTCATTCTTTTGATATCTTCACTATCTTCTTCATCTTCATTTTCAGCATCTTCGGTTTTCAATGGAGCGACTTTGGTTTGGATCTTTGGAACAGAAGGTTTAGCAGATTTGATGTTTTCATCTTCAACAATATCATCATTGGCAGATGGTTTTCTTTCAAAAGAGTTGGTCAAAATTTCCGGTTCATCGATATAAGAAACATCACTAACTTGTCTATGATGAGATTGAGGGCGAGCTGATTTTGGATCCAAATTATCATAACTATCTTGAAATTCTTCATCTTCATCGGCCGATGAATTTCCACTTGAGCGGGCAATTGGATCACCCAAGACATTATCAGTGTTAGTCTTGGTTTCACGATATGATGTAGAGGAATCAGTAGTTGGATCATCATAAGAATAAGTCTTTTCAGTTATAACTTTTGGATTTTTAGCAGTGGAGATTTCCATTGCACTTGAATTTGCAGATTCATTATGATATGGAGAATTTGGTCTTGAAGTGATACGATAAGCTGGATATTCTGACCCCATTTCTTTGGCAAATTCATCTAATGAAGCATGAGATCCAGTCATGTGTGTATATGGTAATTTAAAAGTTTCGTAATAAGGTTCAGCACGGACAGTACCATTCATTGATGGAGCACCACGAGAATTGTTAGTTGGACCAGCACCACCACCAAATCTATTTTGAGATTGATTTAAAACAGCAGGGTTATTCATAACGTTTACTGGATAACGAGCATTTTCATTTCCAAATGGATCAGAATAAAATGAAGCAGCATCATTATTTTCATTGGATTTCTTAGCACCACGAGGACCTGATGGATAATCTGGTAGAATTGTGGATTCACCATAAAAATCAGGATCATTATCAGTTTCAGCTTCTTTTTTACCCTTTCTATAAGATCTGTAGAAAAAAAATCCAATAATACAAAGGAACACAAACACCGGGATACCAATTGATAACCCAATGGTTTCAGCATTTGTTGTATCTGTACCGGTTTGACATTTTTCCTTACTACCTGTACATTTAGAAGATTTAGATGATTTGGAACTTGAAGAATCATCATCTTCAGTTTTCGAAGCTCTTTTACCCAAGTCGACATATGATGTGATCAAAGTGGTATGGGAACTTGAGCTCGGCGTGTAGCCTTTATATTCAGCGACAGACGAAGTCTGCGTTATTGGATTGTAAGACATGTTTAAAAATAATGGATTTTGATAAAGGAGAGAATTTTCACTAACAAGACGAAAAAGACAATAAAACACGGTATAATTGAAGTAATTTCTCTGGAGCAAAGTGTTTCATAAACAGCGGTTGGTGATCTTCACGGTTTGCAGTATGTTTTAATAGCAATTTGAGCTCTGTTTGGTGGAGTAATTATCGGTTTCCTCTGGGATCTCAATTGACGCGTCGTCCAGATCTGGATCAAAACTATGAAAATGAAGAAAGACTAAAGAGCAGCACAAGTGAATGTTGAAAGCGAAAGTGAGCGACTGAGTGGGCTGTCTCTGTGTACCTGTCTTGACAATATAGCTGATCTTCTGCGGCCAGGGTCTCTTTTAAAGCTTCTCCAGAAACGATAATTTGGATGGTTTTGATTGAGTTTATTTTTTTTTTTAGTTGATCCGCCTAGTTGTTTATTTTGGTTTTGGAAAATCGCGCCGGGCCACAGATTTCTTTACTTTTTCCCTGCGAAAGGGATGCTATATTAGCTGAAGAATGTGGTGGATGTTTGGCGGAACAGCGTGGGTTTGGAGTGTTTAATGATGCTGGTATATGTATTGTTGTGTTGCTTGCTTTCTCAGCTATCTTTTCGTGTGGTTTGTGTGTTTCTAGCTGCTATACCAAGCGAGATATTCTTTGTCTCGGATCCCCAAGGCTTTTCGATATAGATCTACCAACAATAGAAAGCTAAGAAAGTCAAGAGTACGCTACATAGCTTGAAAGTAATATGAGACACAGAAGCCAAGTGCCGGTTGGTCGTGTTGTCACCTGTATCTTTGGACTGGAAGTTATACCATCAATTGAAGTCTAGAGCTGCTAGCAATGACCGTAAATAAGCCTTACAATGCAAACCGTTTAATCTAGATACGCGTACTTCGAACTTATCTGAAATTCGTCAAGGGTTCCAAAGTCTATAATTTAAGAGCCCTGCATTCTGTATAGAACATACAACACATTTCTTTAAATAACCCATCGTGAACTCACAATGTATTCTTAAAAAGTGTATTGTAAATGATAATTCATCACAACGAAGAAAAAGGTTCCAAAAAATGACAAAACAGCCATTAGCGAAGACAATACCCGGATGGCTCTGGTAAAAGGCAAGGGCCATGTACGATATAAGTTTTAATTTGATATTGATCTCCTGGCTGGTGAAGAACTAGAAATGAATTCAAACATGAAAATTCAGTGGGAATCTTGTTGTATTTATAGGCGCGACTGAAAAAAAAAAATTTTGCGTTCAATATTCGCGAAATATCGCGCTTTTTACCCGTTTATTTTGACATATATGGGGGACCAGCTAGGGTATATGAAAGTGTTTTGCTCAATTGACTCGATAATATCGTGTATTGGGGATTTATGGAGATATCTGATTGCTATTATGAGTGTAATAAATAGGTATAAATAATAAATAAGACCACAAATGGTCAATAAATAGGAATAAATAATACTTTACTAAATTGTTGATGGTTTATGTCTGGATTCTAAATCACCTAGAATGTTTAATTCTAGATTTTCTAGCTTTCCCCAGAAACGATTTGCTGATTGATTATTCGGAAAGTTTGCTGGTGTAGGCTTTATAGTGACAATACTCAAGAACTGATTCATCTCATCAAGAGTTCTGATGGTGATTTGATTCTTTTTGAGTAATTCATTTCTGATAGCGTTTGCCCTTAAAGTATTTTGCATCATCAATGCATGATTATAGCTCTCCATAAAAGGTATCAATGTAGATGTTGGTTGTGCAAAGAATGGTTCAGTCACTAGAATAACTTTTAATCCTGACTTAAAACTCATTGATGAAAGTGCCTCTGCGAATTTTGGTGAGTTAACAATAATATAGTCCGTATAACCATTACCCCTGTTGAATTGAGATAAATATTTCTCCAAAACAGTCCCATTGACATGACTATCTGAAGAAAGAACGTCTAAAAATCTTGCATGATCTAGAGGAACATTAGCCCGTTTGGAGAGACTTGTGAATAATCGATCGTAATGAGAATCCATATACCCTAATGAATTAAAATATTCACTCTTCAAGATTCCATAAGATATCTTCGCTCTGTTCAACTTCCTGATGAATGATAATCCGTCTTTCCTCATCTTTAAATTGTTGTTTAGATATACTCTAATCTTGTGAATAATTGAAGAATCACCAAAATACTGACTCAGCTCACCATCGGTCAAGTAAGGTTTATATATCTTTTGGAAGGCAGCTCTAAAATTGGAATCATCTTTGATCTTATATAGCTCATCTTTCATAACCTGTTCGAATGAATTTTGTAATTGTAATTCTCTAAGCTCTGGTATCAACTCTCTACTCTTCTCCTTGAGCACAACTCTGTTGATAATCGACACCTGTGGCTGCAACCAAAACGCGGCTGAGTCTAGCAAGTGAAAAATTGGTTTCACAGTCTTCATAGAGCTGATCACAAAAATTTACAACCTTCTTCAAAGATTAAATAGTTATTGTTGATGCTTATTTGATTTCATTTTATGGGGTTAATTATCCGCGACCGGGGCCCGTAACCATTTCTGTCATCCGCGAAATCTATATGGCCGTTTGGAAAAAAAATTATAACGTATTCTTTGAACTTCTCGGCCTTTATTTGTGACAATTTAAAGCTGTTATTATATTAAAGATGGGTAGAGATCCATTGATCGGTATCGTCGGTAAGCCGTCGAGTGGGAAGTCCACGACGTATGTCTTTCCAGAGAAGTAAAAAAAATTACATATTAAATCCAAAAATACTAATACATCAATTATAGATTAAACAGTTTAACTGATGCAGCTGTCAAGACCGGTGCATTCCCCTTCACAACGATTGATCCAAACAAAGCCACCGGTTACTTGAAAGTAGAGTGTGCCTGTTCTCGTTATGGCAAACAATCATTGTGTAAGCCAAACTATGGTTGGTGTTCAGAAGGTAATAGACATATTCCTGTACTGTTATTAGATGTTGCTGGTTTAGTACCTGGTGCACATTTAGGACGTGGTATTGGTAACAAGTTCTTGGATGATTTACGTCAAGCAGATGCATTGATTCATGTTGTTGATGTGAGTGGGTCCACTGACGCTGAAGGTAAAGCCACGTTGGGGTATGATCCATTAGCTGATGTAGAATGGTTACAAGATGAAATTAGACTATGGATCGAGGGTAATTTGGAGAAAAGATGGGGTAGCATCGTTAGACGTCATACTGCAACCAAATCATCTATTGTGGATACTTTATTGACACAATTTGCAGGGTATAGTGCTAATGGTGTTATGGTTGCAAGAGCAATGGATCGTGTACCAGACGTTGGTAAACTAGAGACTTGGGATAAGGAAGCCATAACAAGAGTCGTTAAGGCATTCATGGAGGAAAAGTTCCCTACAGTGTTATCTTTAAACAAAATTGATCACCCAGATAGTGATAAAAACATTTCCAAGATTTTATTGAAATATCCAAATACTAAAGCTGTGTTAACAAGTGCTATAACGGAAGTGGTTTTGAGAAAATTGGCTAAGCAGAAATTCATTAAATATGAAGAAGGTACAGAATTTGTGGATACTAAAGAAGATTTACCAGATGATGAAACTTTAAAACCAATGGATGAAAAATTGATAAACAGAGTGGAAAACATCAGAGATCTAATACTGTATAGATTTGGATCTACAGGTGTCGTACAAGTGTTACAAGCCGCTACAGATGTATTGAAACTGGTCCCAGTGTACACTGTACGTAACATTTCGAATTTTACAGGCTCTAATGGTACAAATGTATTTAGAGATTGTACATTGATTAGAGCAGGTACACCGGTGAGTAAAGTCGCCAGACAAATCATGGGTGATGTTACAATTGCAGCTATCGAAGGTGTTGGAGGTGCTAGGGTTAGTGAAGATGATGTTGTGGATGTGGGTAAAAATGATATATTATCTTTCAAAGTTGTACCTGGTGGTAATACAAATTAGAATAAATCAATTCCAAAATAACATTCAATTTTTTGTAAGGGATTCCTTTTCTGTATGGCTAGCTGTTGGTTTTGGTTGAATACCTTCGATATCATACTCTGTATCTGCATTTTGTTCCATTTGGGCCACTTTCTCCAAGTATGCCTTCATCATTGGAGATGATAAATCTCTATGAAATTTCTCTGGCCCCAATACGGTCATTATAAATGTATAAACCAAAACAGCACCTGTCAAGATCGTCATAACTTTTGAATAATTGAATTTCGTAGCTTTTCCTTGATTGTCAAATTTCAATGGGTACATATTTGCTAAATCTGTCTCTATCGTGGACGCTGCTGAACTCGCCAAATTCCCCAGTTGATAAGCCAACCCAGAAAACAAAGCTCTAGCATCTGGTGGTGATAATTCAGAAAGATGAATAGGAACAACACCCCATGTCCCCATGACGGCAAAGAACGCTGCGAATCCACCACCAAGAATAGCACTTAAACTTTGGATCATCCATGCCGGGTAGATGAAGCACGCACCTAGAACACAACACACAACTAACGATAAACGACGTCCTAGAACTTCCATCGCTGTACCGACAAACAACGAGCCAGCACTGGCACCTAGCGAAGTCACTGTGATGGCCACTGTAATTGCATCTTCAGAGAGTCCAATCTGTTGTCTAAGCATTGTTGGATATAGATCCTGTGATGAATGTGTCAAGTAGTTTGGTCCAGCCATTAAGAGCACCAAATAGATAAACATCAACCAGTTTTGCTTGATTAATTTACCCATTGTGGACAATTTCGAGCCAATTGTTGGTTTAACATAGGTACCAGCCTGAATTTCATCTTGTTTAATCAACAATTTGGCCTTTTGACATTGGATAAAATATTTGGTCTCTGGGAATATTAATCTCCATATAATCAACAACGCTGGAAATCCAGAAGAGAACCAAAATAGAGCTCTCCAAGTATGTGGAGTGTACATGAATGCCCTCCAAAAAATAGTTGCAAACACAAATCCCATCGAATAAGCCGTGAAGAACAACCCAGAAAGGAACGACCTAGCTTTAAGTGGAGCATCGTCTAGTGAGGTTGCAGCAGCTGCAGAGTATACACCACCCATACAAACACCACTTAGCCCTCTACAGGCTAAAAACTGTTGATAAGTCTGTGTGAATCCAGTACCGATCTGTATAATCATGAACATCCCACAACAGAATATAAATGGCCATTTCCTCGAATAATTATCAGTCCAAACACCAAATATGATGGCTCCAATTGAACGAACCATCAACACTGTGGAAAGCCCCCATGTTATCTGTGAGGTGGTCACATTAAGACTCTGGGCAATTTGAGTACCAGCAACCGAGGTACAGAAGAAATCAAAAGACGCTGAAAGCCATGCGAGCATACCCATACAAAAATAGTTCCAATTGTTTAATGTCATTCCCTGGAGGTTATTAATTGGATTCAAATCCTTGATGTTTGACAGTCTAATCTCACATAATGTCGGTATCCTTGTGGCGATATAACGTGTTATATTATTGAGAGACAGATCAGGCTCAGAGTCTGCCTCGACGTGTTCTGGAACATCGTGTAGCTTGAGTACTCTTTTGGGTTCATCTATAGATTCTGAATTTATTGAAGACATCTTGAGTCATACGCCATACCAACCTCAACCCCAGGTTTTGCCATTCATGGGCATAGCGACCTTTATATATGGATGATCTACAGAGTAATGAATACTCTCATTTGAATTTTGTAGCCAATCGAATGAAAGATCCACCGTGTCAAAACTTGATTTCATCCCGGTTTGACTAATTTTCACGATCATCATTCATTTATGATCATCATGGTCGAAAACGGACATCCGGCTGATAATAACAATCCAAAATGGCAGCCATAGGATATAAGAACCTATTCTAGATAATCCAGTGAACTTTGTGTCTTCTCAGTTGTTGAATGCTAGCGATCATCTTTCAACTATCTATTATAATAGCTCTATTTGGGCCTCTTACAGCCGACGCCAAGTTGGTGGAGAAACTTAATATTAAAGCCCCGCAAAAGATCGAAAGTTGAAACTTTAATCATATAAAAATCGCTACGGCTTTTGAAAACACGTACAAATAGCATATATCAAAGCTAAACAATCCAAACACTGGAAAACAACCATGTCAGAGCAATTACACAGCTTGACAACTCAGATCAATATGCGAGGTAGTAGATCACCAGCAGCTCCAACAAGCTGTCTTTTTTTTTTTTTTTAATTTCAAGCTTCACGGTGCACTCATGAGCTTAGGAGAGAAATGCATTTACGCACGAACTGATTAATCAAATTAAACAGACAGTGTGGGACTCATCTATAAAATAGCAATACCCACTAAAACTCACCTTTCTACATCTCAAAATAGAACTTTGAACATGATTATCATAAACCTGTTGACCAAACAGAAATAGACCGTCAATAATTCAAAAGACTTCAATTGAAATGCATTTGTATTCTTCTTCTTCTTCTTCTTCTTCTTCTTCTTCTTCTTCTTTTTGTTCTTTTTGTTCTTTTTTTTTTGTTTTGAGTTTTGCTAGACTTTTTTTGATCTATTCAAATCATCATATCAAAAGATTTTGATACCTGGCAAAAAGCTTTCTCGATTTGACCCTGCCAAAGTCAACGAGAAAGCAGCCAGCGATTTGAACTTCAGGATAAATCCCAAAACGATCAAAATGATGCCAATCAACATTCAAAGAAACATTTCAACCAAATCCTCGTCATAACTTGTAGTCACACACCAGACCTTGAACAAGAATCAAAAGATTTGCCTCCATGAATCTGTGAATATATTGTTGAAAGACATATGGATCACCACTCCATTTCATCCACATGATAAAACACGTAGATTGTCTAATTTGCAAAACTCTCAACCCGCACATAACCCTCTATTGAAGAAGAATAACAAAACGAAAATCCCCCAGTATGGCAACACGTACCCAAACATTTGTTCGGACAACCCTTGGAGCTCAAATGGCCCTGGAATAAACCTGTGGAGTAAGAACTCTGGAAACAAAACCTATGGAGCACTAAGACTCTGGAACAATGAAAACCTATGGAGCAATGATGGCTCTGGAACAATAATAACCTATGGAGCATTGATGGCTCTGGAAAAAATAATGATAACCTGTGGAGCAATGATGGCTCTGGAAAAAATGATGATAACCTGTGGAGCGTTGATGGCTCTGGAAAAAACGATGACAATACCTGTGGAGCATGAAGACTCTGGAACGATAATAACCTATGGAGCATTGATGGC